>APFE030922291.1:140859-175041 GCA_000404065.3 Pinus taeda
TTCTTCATGAAGGTCATCTTCTTCTAAAGCATCCCAAAAATTATCATCATCATAAGCCATTAGAAGTCTATAGTCATTACTATTTTCATCTTCATCACTATTTGATAAGCCACCGCTATCTTCATGAGTATAGTAACTCTTTTTACTTACAACTTGTTTTCTATTCCATTTTTCATATTCCTTCCCTTTATTAGATTTATCTTTATGAGGACATTTGGTAGCATAATGACCGACTCTACCACATGCAAAACATTTTAAGAGTAGTTAACCTGTAATCTTCTGGAACCCTGTTGAAGCTTCTTGACAAAGTTTACTTCATCTTCTTCTTCTTAAATATGTCCTGATTCATTGAGATCTTCCTTTCCTTTTGTTGAAGCTTTAAATGTGGCTTCTATCATATATGATGGACCTCCTTTTCTCATCTCAAAGGCAGTCAAGATTCCATGAAGTTGTGTCATAGTGATAATCTACAGATCCTATTTTTCTTCTATGGTAGACACTTTGGCTTCAAATTTAGCAGACAAGGATGTTAAAACTTTCTCAACTAAGGTAACTTCCTTTATATCTTCACCCAGTGCTTCGTACAATTGACAACCTCATCTATACATAAGAAGTAACTAGCTATACTTTCATCATTATGCATCTTAAGAGTTTCATATTGAATTCTGAGAGTTTGAAGTTTAGCACGTTTTTCCTGAGAGTCTCCTTTGTAGCTCAGGATGATTTTGTCCCATATTTTTTTGGCTGATTTAAGCTGCATAACTTTGACAAGCTCTGATTGTGACAAACTTCCTAATAATGTATTGACAGCCCTGTCATTGGTTTCATATTGCTTTTTACCTGTCGTATCTATAGGAATTACTGATGGAAATGTATATCCTCCCTCCACGATTTCCTAGACATTCGTTCCAAGTGATTGTAGATAGGTTTTGGTTCTTATCTTCCAATAAACAAAGTTGCTCCCATCAAAGATTGGTGGTCTGATGGATCCCACGCTTTCTTGATTATTCATGATGATGGATCTCCCTTCAAGCGATCAAGCTTCTTATGAAGGACCTGCTCTGATACCAATTGTTGGAAATAATACTGAGAGGGGGGGTGAATCGGTATTATTAGGTTAATAATTTTATTTCCCAAACAAATTTGTATACGCTACTTCAGCTAAGTGAACCAGCATGTAAACGTGACTGTACTTAAAGCAACCAGCGTATGTGCAGAGAACTTTTGATTTACCCAATTTATCATGCATTGAACTTTAACCAGTATATCAAAGATTTATTAGGAAGTGTAGTAAAAGAAGAATAAAGCATCACACATAAGAAACACACATGAACACCAAGATATAAGGTGGAAACCAAATGTGCGTAAAAACCACCTGCTGCTATCGTCTTTGTCTTCTTTTAATAATAAGAAAATTTGTTTACAATCTTGTACTGGTGTAGACCTATACCAGTACGCAGGCTTTTACCTGCATAAGGTTACAACCTTCTCTCATTCTCCAGCTTCTACTGGAAGGGAGCTACAACCCCCTAACTCTTGTACTAGCTGGTATGTTTACTAGTATGTAGGTGACAACCTACAGAAGGCTACGACCTTCTTTCTTCCTTCAAGGACCATGTTTCATAAATTTTCAGAATGGATCCATCAACAACATCATAATTCAATCATCAAATACATCTGCATCAACCAACCACTGAAACTCAGCCACAACTGAATCACTCAATCATTTTGACAACCCATCGTTAAATCACAATCAATCTGATCATTCAGAATATTGTCACCAGAATACAGTAACTAGAACCCATAACTCTGCAAATACAAACAGAAACAACTGAAACATACTTTATGAGGTATACGCTACTTCCATGTGTCTAACTTGCATGTATACGCACTTTTATCAAAGCCAACCAGCGTACACATCTGCAAATATTAATTCATAATTCTACAGCTATTCCAGACTTCAGTTATACCCAGACCATAATATTTACAGAACAACACATGTGTCAGTATTCAAATCTAGACTATACATTATCAAACCACATAATGATAATTCATTTCAAGCCTTAAGATCCCAATCCATCATTAGATCTTATCCTTTATCAAAGGTTCATCCTTGGTTCAGATCAAGCACAACACCATAAGCCATAATCTGCATACTAGATCTCACACTTCATAAGATATTCGATACTTGCACACCTGGCCTAATGATCTTCTCTTCCTTTTATAGTTTTAGGCCTTTCTCAATACCATGGACAAAAACCACTTAGGACCAATACCTTGGAACAAATACCTAGGGTCAATACCTCGGACCAGTTACCTTGGACCAATACCATGGATCAAAATACCATGGACCAAATACCTTGGACCAAAAACTTAGTTTTCAAATATATACACACTTTTCTTCTGTGAAAGTACATGTGTACGTATACGCTACTTGTGTTCAATGAACCTGCATGTATATGCAGCTTGGCCAAGATGAACTTGCGTATACCTCTCTTTCTTCATTCTTTGTAGTCAGATCTGTAATTCTTTGATGTTAATCTGTTGTACTATGGTCTTTCATCTAAGTGAGTTGCCATCAACGACAACACCTGTATCATAATTCCAAAACTTATAAGAGTCTAAGGCAGTTAAGCCATTGATGGGTCAATAAGAGCTAAGAGCGAAGAGTCTTAGAATAGAAGAAAGACTCTGCAGCTATGTGCGCAGGGTAGTTAGAGTCTATAAGAAGATTTGAAGTACTAATAAAGAAGATTACTCTGGAAATATATGTGTTTTATCTATTTACCTATGTTATGAATAAATGCGGTTATGTTATGATGAATAATGGTTTCATGATTTAATGCTATATTGATGCATGAATCTATATGTTTTACATTGTTATCTAAATGCAAGTGATAAAATCTGTTTACGCAAAGAAATATTAATGCATGTTGCAGTTATCAGATACTTAAGGAGATATGGGTGAATACAGAAGTAAGAGTAATTACAAAAGCATGTAAGTGGTTGATTCGCCTGGTTAGGGTTTGTGAACACTAGTCCTAGACCTTCACAAAGGTCTAGAGGCCGATTAAAAGAAGTATATCGATAAGCCCTAAAAGGCTTATTGATCTACGCGAAGGTAGAGTTACAACATAAAACGACATCACTACCATATCTGGGTGCAGAAACTTGGTTCTAGTAATCCCCCACACTGCTTCAGGCGAGACTTCAGTCCGCGCTCCGCAGATTGATGCCGAAAGGGCCAGTAGTGTGGGGATTTGTTTGGCTACATTAATGTTGAACCTAGGTTAGGGCCCCCTAAGCCAACAAATGGTTCCATTGTCGGGACCGAGATCTGCATAAAGAGATGTGTTATGTTGCATCAGTGGAATCTGACTAAGAAGGAAACTGAAGACTGGTTTGATAGGAAGATCCACGAATTTGCAGTGCAAGAAAACAGAAATCCATGATTGATGAAATAATAGTGGTTGGATAGATACCTGTACACAGAGATACATGAAATCTTCTTTTGTTCCTTCCTGGTTGAATTATATGAGTGGATTGCTAAATTGGCAAATGACCAAGGAACGTGAAGGCTTGACGGTCTGATAGTGTGGACCCCGGAGTTAGTTCAGAGATTGGAAGCCTTAGAAGATAAGATTGCACATGCTATCGATCACTAGCTAGATCATATCATAGGAGTATTTGTGACAAATTTTGCAGTCGATACTTCAGTCAGTTACAACGAAGTAGAGCGTCGCTTCTTCAAGGGACCACGAGGTAAGTATTTAAGGTCTTTAAATACTTGGATTGAGATTCTCTTGTGTGAAAAGTGGGTTATGAAGTTACCTTGATGTTTGGAGCTACGTGAAGTAGAAATATCTTCAGGGATAGAGGGAGAACATGCCCTGAATATATCCCTCTGATCGAACATTCTTTGAGTGATGACAAGGAAACAACATAGGCTTCACTGTAGAGTGTTGTTCAGTTAATAATACAAGGGTTCCCGCGAATACCCCATCCATGTACCCCACCTCTTCATTCACCTCCACAACATACACCTTCGCCCACACTGCCACCACCTTCACCACCGTTCAATATGGCGAATGCAATAAAGTTTCTCGTTTTTAAGTGTTTGGGAAATGAGGACTCGAACCAGTTTTGGTTCATCACAAAGGCCATATGGGAAGTTCAGGAGGGTTTAACGGATGATCAGATGAATAAAGAAACATTGATCATTGCTTTACAGGAATGTGCACTGACATGGTACATTAAGTATTGCACTGATAACCAGATGGCTTCATTAGCAGACATTTAGACTGTGCTGAATAAGGAATTCAGTAGGCCTAAGTCTAAAGCACAATCATTGTGGAATTCAAGGAGATGATGATGAAGCCTGGTGAGACACTCTGGGATCTAGATCAGAGATTGAATTGCATGATCCGCGAAGCTAACATGAATCTTACGGATGGGCAGCACCGCGAATGGTTTGTGGCTTCGCTCTTGCCTCATCTAAGGGTTTCTTTATCACAGCAAAAGATTGGGACCCAAGTGGAAGCCCTGGAGATTGTGATGAGATTGCATGAGACACCGATGCAAGATGCTAACTTGGGAGTTCAATAGATTCACACATAGTTGCAGAACCTTTGCCTAGAGTTTCAAAGTCTAAAGAATGATAGAGCGGTTTGACCAGAGGTGCGTGAAGAAGTTTGGTGCCTTAAATGCAAAAGTCAGGGGCATGACAAAGATCACTGTCCAATCTTCGCGAATTATGTTGCAGTAGGAGGACCAATGCCTCTGAAGCTGGAAGCTCAAGCAGGGAAAATTACATGGCCCGCACTATGGTGTGCTATCTATCAAATAGTTGGAAAACATGTGACAAAAAATTGTCACATGTTGTAGAAATTTGTACAGACACCATAACAACTCTTGCAAATTCTGTCAATCGGTGGGTCATGATGAGCGTAACTGCCATAGCTATGAGAAAATTATGGATATAACACCCACATATAGAGTGTAGGTAGAAATGTGACCTTCAGATCAAGGCATTGGGGGAGCACGAGGAGGATTTCAGGGGCGTGGGCGAGGCCGAGGTGGAGGAGGACTTGGTAGAGGTCGAGGACAGGTGATTTGCTACAACTGTGGGGGACCAGGACACTACACACGAGAATGCATGAACCCGAAGTGCCTATCGTGCAGATAATGCACTCATTTTGACCACACAATAGAGGATTGCCCTATATTACTAACTAAGATACGAGAAAAAGGGGCGCAGCCTCAGCAACCTACCCAGAATCTACAGATGAGGGTTGAACCCCGCGAAGAGGATCCTAATGTGAACATCATGCTGCGAAGTGGAATGACGACTAGCGAAGACAAGGGAAAGAAGCCTGAGGAAGTTGAATGGGTCCACAAAGATCCAAAAAGGGAGGTCGGGTTTGATTTGGAGCATGCAAGGTAAACATTTATGGAAGAAAAGAAAAGTTTTGCCGAGGCTTCTACCTCAGGAAGTCAGAATAAATAGCCTAAAGGAATGGACCCATCCATGCTTACTACATTTTTTGAGACTTTTATGAAGTTGCTTTGAGATAATAAGGCCATAAAGATTACAGGAGTAGATCAATAAATGTGTTGGTAATACTCCTCACGGATCGTGCGTGGTCAAGAAAATTGGTAAGCATAAGGAAAGAATGGGGCATGAGATGAGACTCACTACGCAAATAGGAGAATATGAAATGGACCAAGTTATTCTGGATCTAGGGTCCAATGTGAATGTTTTGCATAAATAGACATGCGAGAGAATTTGGAGACCTGTGCTACAATGGTCTCCTATTCAATTGAGGATGTGAATCAACAAAAGATTATCCCCATGGGAAGGTTAGAGGGAGTGACACTCGATATTGAAGGTGCGAGCACGTTGGCTGATTTTAAAGTGATAGAGATTGTGGATGAAAGAAATCCATACCCAATGCTCCTTGGGATTGATTGGGCTATCGACATGAATGGGGAGATCAATTTGAAGAAGTGGACGAATACACTTGAAAGGAAATCACTCCGCGTAGTGGTACCATTGACCCTGCAGAAGGACTGCGCTACACTGAACCAGTCCGCGATTAGGAAAGTGACGATTATTTGGACTAGATTTATAAGATAACAGCATGAGATCAAGATTGGGTGAATCCGACAGCTGATGGAGGTATTGCATGGGACCACGAAAGCTCCTGCACATCAGATTCAGCTGAGGGATTGGAACACTGGCAAAATAGGTTGCACAAAGAATCTATGATATGATGTAACATGATGACTAAATCGTTGCGCTATGTATCGTTGGTGGTAAGAAGTATGCCTTATTATGATGGTTTAATTGACGTTGATAAATTTCTGGATGCATTTGAAATGGAAGTGACAGAGAAGCATCGCTTTCAAGCCTTGGACTTGGGGCTCCACGCAATGCCTGCAAGATGGTGGGGTATGCATAAGGACAACTTTGATGGATGACCTAAATAAAAAAGAATGATGAGGGTGTAGCTTGGTTTCCCAAAGGTACGATTGAAAGAGAAATACGATGGAAGGAATGATCCATGCGATCACTTAGCCAAATGGACCAATGCTTATGGAGTAGAACCACAACCAGAGTGGGTGCATCTGTTCTCTCACACCTTGGACGTAATACCTATGAATTGGTACTTGGAGACAGAACTCTGCCATGACATGGATGAATGGGATATTTTGAGATAGGGATTCTTGATGACATTCAGCTTTGAAGATGGATTTGAGTGCATTGATGAAGCACTATAGGAGGTCAAAGCAACAATATTTAGAATCCACATGATCGCTTGGATTTGATTCAACTAGATTGGACCACCCAGTTGCGCCACATGCTGGAGTGCTACAATGTGACCACTAAAGAGGAAGATGAGGATCCGAGGAAAATTAATATCCCAGAAACAGAAGGTCACCGCAAAGTTGAGGGATCGTAGATAGAAAATCCAAATATCACCGCACCGCTAAAAACGAGACAAGTGAACATTGGGACAAAGGCGGAGCTAAAGTTTGTGAAGATAAGAGACTACTGGGATGATGCTACAGTGGATAAGGTCACTCAGTTTCTCCGCGAGTACCAAGAATTATTCTCTACAAAGTTCTCAGACTTAAAAGGGATAATAGGGGATCTGGGAGTTATATGAAAATTACGTTGAAACCAAACGTGAAGCTGATCAAGCAAACGCCTTACCACCTCAATCCAAAGTATAAAGAAAAGGTCTACTTAGAGTTGGATAAAATGCTTGCAGTAGGTATTATTGAACTGATGGAAGAATCTGATTGCGTGAGCCCAATAGTAGTTCAGGAAAAGAAGTAGAAGGATGAAATAAGGAAATGCGTAGATCCCAGGAAGCTGAGTGACGCTTGCGCACATGATCCTTTTCTGATTCTGTTCACCGATGAGGTGTTGGATAATGTAGGAGGATAAGAAGAATATTCGTTCACTGATGGGTTCTTAGGGTACCACCAGATCAAGATCACGCTCGAGGATAGAAGTAAGATGACCTTTGCAACCGAGTGGGGATCATTTCAGTATACTGTAATGCCTTTTGGGCTGAAGAACGTGTTGATGATATTTTCGCGCGTAGTCATTACAATGTTCAAAGACTTCATTCACAAGTTTATGGAGGTATAATTTGATGATTGGACGGTGTTTGGGATGGTGAAGCACCATGTAGCTAGCCTACGGTTGAAGCTGGATACATGCCGAAGGTATCCGATCACGCTCAATTTGAAGAAATGTTTGTTCTGTGTTCCTTTAATAATCTTGCTGGGCCATGTGGTTTGCATACAAGGATTAGTGGTGGAACCAACTAAGATAGTAGTTATAATTAACTTGGAGGTGCCAAGAAGTGTGAAACAGCAGTGTGCAACATTGGGGCATACATGATACTATAGGACGTTCATTAAGAGTTATGCCCAGATTACTGCACCAATGGAGAAGCTGTTGAAGAAGGATCCTACATTCTATTGGAATGAAGAATGTCAGCAAAGCTTAGATGTGTTAAAAGAAAGTATGGATCACCCGATAGCATTTGCAAGTAGGAAGTTGTCTAAAGTTGAGAAGAACTATTCCATGACAGAGCACGAACGTTTGGCTATGGTGTACGCGCTCCAAAAGTTCAAACACTACTTGTTAGGAAGAAACTTTAAGATGTATATAGACCATTATGCATTGAAGTTCCTGGTTAACAAACCTATGTTGGGGGGGGAAGATATGCAAATGGCTGCTTCTGTTTTAGGAATATGATTTCGAAGTCATTGTGAAGCTAGGATGATTGAATGTAGGACTAGCTCATCTATCGCACATTGAAACAGGAGAGGAGCCTACTAATTTGGAGGGAGGACTACCTGATGTGTAGCTCTTTGTGGTGCGCATAGTTGAAAATCACTTTGCAGATATCATACACTTCCTGACGACAGGAACAAATCCAAAAGGGTATACTAGTCAGCAAAAGAAGGCGCTGGTGGTGCATGCCGCAAACTTTTCTGTCATTGCAGGACATTTATATAAAATGGGCTGGGATGAAATTCTATGACGGTATGTACTTGAGTTTGAATGGAACAAAATCCTCGCTGAAGCTCACGGAGGAGCTGCAGGAGGACATTATGCAAGAAAAGCAACAACGCAGAAGATTTTACGCGCTGGGTTGTGGTGGCCGACACTGCATAAATATTCCAAGGCTTATTGTAAGGCATGCGATGCATGTCAGAGGATGGGCAGGCCATCATGGAGGGATGAGTTGCCTCTAAATCTGCAAGTTTTGTTGTAGTCACTTGAGAAATGGGCAATTGATTTTGTAGGCTCGATTCAACCTCTAGGAAAGAAGACGGGTGTGCGGTATATCATCACTGTGATGGAGTATTTGACCAGATGGGTGGAGGTGCAACCTGTAAAGGATTGTACAGGTGCAAAAACAACGAAGTTCCTCTTTGAATATGTGTTGACTAGGTTTTGTTGCCCAAATATTTTGATGAGCGATCCTGGTACACATTTCCTTAATGAAATGATCAGCGCGCTGATGGAGGAATTCCAATTTTATCATCAAAAGAGCACGCCATATCACCCGTAGGCTAATGAGATGATCGAAGCATTTAATAATATATTGGAGGACGCACTTACAAAGGTTTGTAATGCACAAAGGAATGATTGGAACATGGGTGTACCCGCAATGCTATGGCCTTACATAACTACTTATAAGAAGCTGACTGGACAGACACCCTTTAGGCTAGTCTATGGCGTAGAAGTTGTGATTCCAATGGAGTATATTGTACCTAGTCTACGCATAGCGGAGTTCACAGGAATGGTGGACTATGGAGTCATGGAAGAGAGGCTTGTGTAGCTAATAGAGCTTGAAGAAAATACATTTTTGGCTAGATTCCATCAGCAAGTGATCCAGGTGGCTACAAAGACACACACAGCACAAAGAGGGCTAATAGAAGCTCGAAAATCAAAATGTTCAGAATGATGTCAACCTAGGACTAGAGCATAAATCTCATTGTCCTGATCGTGGAGGTGTGAATGGTTTGTCAATCTGAGCTCGTATGAGAGAATGAGCTAGTCAAAGTTTTGGTCAAAGTTGGGTTGTGGGCCATGTTTAAGTGTCCTACAATTTAATCGACCCCAAGGCATGAAACCTAGCTCCCAAAATCAATCAAAATTTTGGCCTCATTAATTTTCCCAATATCCCTTATTTCCTAAAGATTTGAAAATCTCCCCTTATTTTAAATATAAATAAATAAAAAATAATAAATATATATATATATATATATATATATATATATATATATTATATATATATATATATATATATATAATAAAATATAGTATAATATATATATATATATATACATATATATATAT
The DNA here is from genome assembly GCA_000404065.3 of Pinus taeda. Lineage (NCBI taxonomy): Eukaryota > Viridiplantae > Streptophyta > Pinopsida > Pinales > Pinaceae > Pinus > Pinus taeda. The sequence continues at coordinate 150,749 of APFE030922291.1, forward strand.
TAATATATATATAATATATATATATATATATATATTATAAATATAATAATATATAAAAATATAAAATATAGATAAATTAGAGGCAGGACACCACCCCTGCCACTGCGAAAACTATTTCATAACCAATTTTTTTTTTATTAAAATCGGGCCGATAGGACACGACCCCCGCTGGCCCTCCCTCAACCATAAAACAACATATTAAAAAATAAATGGCTCGACAGACATTACCCCCGCCGAGCCCTCCACATAACCCCCGCATATCATGTATTGGGCAGTGAGTGGGCCACCCCGGTGGACCCAACCCACGCCCCGTTTAAAACATAACTAAGAGCCGAGGGTGGTGGGGATTGAACCCACCTGGCCGATGCTACTGGCCCGCCTCCTAGGCACCCTCACCAAGAAACCTCACTTCCAAGCGCCATGTTGAATCCACCATTAACGCATGTGCCCAACAAACTTGTACGCTCCACAATACACACCCCCCAAAACATTTAATGTGCCAATGTTTTTATTGCAGGAGGTATGGGGTGGGCCACCCTATGCAGACCCGATCCCCCATTTAATGTATGTGGTTTTGATTTTTAAAAATCATAATGTATAAAAAAAGGAGGGGTGCGGTTTGACCACTTGACCCCTCCTCAACTAATACCCGCACTTACCAATGCACCACAACTGTTTACATTAGTTAATCCAACGGAGAAATCTTATATGAACCCATCCTTTGCACAATGCACCTGGGATGGAGGAACCAAGAGTGGGCATGAATTTCGAGGCAGAGGAAGGCAGTACACGCCATTCGAGGCAGAATTTTGCAGGAGGGCCGAATTTTCACTTTGTCAGATTTTGACAAATTTTATATGGTTTTAGCACTTCTCGACGCCACAACACAATGGTGCTATCCATTTCTGCATCAAAGTTCTGCATTTTTAGTATGTAGGTGGAACCATGACTGCTGCAGAAACAAGGAGCATAACCATGATCCATGAAATTTTCCCGAGGAGGTAATTTTTCTCCATGTCGGAATATAGTCAAGTTTATAGTCATTTTTCATGGTTTTCCATAGGGATCACAATGGAAAGGTCAAATTTGCATTTGGAGTTGCAGATTTTCAGTCCACCTATGGAGCAGAATCTTTGAAGAATCTAAGGGGAATCTAAAAGATTCCTTGAGCCCCATATTCTCAATTTCTCATAATTCAGAAATTAGACAGTCGATTTTCAACTATTCGATGTCACAAATCTGATGGTTCATTCAGATTTCTCATTTTCTCATTTCATTTTCCAGCCACTTTTCTAAGTGCGAGTGCAGGTGTTAACATTCATGTGCGAGCAGTCATTTTCATGTGATTGATGTAGTGAGATCGATGGTCCGAGCAACTTCAGCAGTTTGAAATCCACTTCTTCAGATGGCCCTTGGTTGTGAGGTATATGATGTGTTCATGTACTTCTTCTTTATGCATTGTGTTGCACAGATCCTTGTTGATGTTGATGAGGGATCTTGTTTATTACTTGTTTTCATGATTCTTGCTTGATGTGACGCGGAATCGTCTATGTGATGTACTTGTTATCATGATTCATCATGTTATGTTTTGAGATCCCTGTTTTGTATGTTGATAGGATACTCATGTTGTCATCATGTATATTTGCACTGAGATCCCTTTTATTCCATGTTGGCGGGATGATCATCATGCATGAGTTTGTGTCATACTAATAGGAGTCCTTTTGATTGAGAGTTCCTGTAGTGGAACATATCTTGGAGCCACTTCTGCGTGAGGGAATTTTCCTTGAATGATAATGACATCACCTCTATGTACATCATCACTATTGATAGCACTGAATGCAACAGCCTACACCATCTTGACACCGGGGCCCAGAGACTTAGTCCCTCCTGGACGAATTCCGTTATGAACGATTTATGTTTTATGTTGCTAATGATTGACATGTTCCTCTTCTTTACAACATGCACATGTATTCATTTATGTTCTTTTAAAAATGAAATTTAACACATCACGAAAGTAAAAGGTCTTGGAAGGGTCTTTCATCACACCCGGACCTAGATCAACAAGTTCAAAAGGAGTGCGTAAAGGCATGGCGTGATCAACACATCAAACTACACACCTTCAAGGTAAATGATTTGGTTTTATTATACGAAAAGAAGTTTGATAACTTTCCAAGAAAATTTCAGATGCATTGGCTAGAGCCATATGTCATCAAAGAGATTACCGATGGTGGAGCAGTGCAACTAGTGAAATTGAATGGAGATATATTTCCCAAAAAGGTAAATGGCAGCCGATTGAAGCCATAGACCGAGGATCCGGCCAGATGATTATATGATTGAAGCATAGTATTAATTCTCTAGGTAGCTGAAAGGACATGTGGGACTGTAAATTACACTTCTTGGGTTATAGAACTACGCGACTGTGGGACTAAGTGGGGTGGAAGAATGTCACAGCATCAACAGAAGTGCAACGGGAGTTGCGCTATGGAAGGAGAGATTGAGCAGGGCAGCCAGAAAGTGATCATTATGGTCACTGTTCATGATTTGACAGTGAGAAAATAGCTAAGAGATGCGGGGGGTGTGATATTTATGGCTAAAATTAAGAGTGAGATCTTTGAAAATTTGCCACCAATTTAGCATTAATGAGTGGTTTTGGGGGGGAATAGTCGGATTTGAATTCAAATTTGCGTATAAATTATAGATGGCTGCCCAACAAAAAACACTTTTCATTTTGAGAGCGTCTGTGTCGTGCTATCGATTACGCATGAATGCTGCGATTTTTGAGGATTTGGTGGCTAGTTCAGTGTTTGACAAGTTACCTAAGAAATCCAGAAGATCCTGAATAGCCTCATGTCAACACCCATAGAAACTGCAAGTGTTGGAGTATCTATGACCTCTGAGGGAGCTTCCCCTGAGGTCGTAAGTGTGGAAGTGTCCGCCGTAGTGCCAAAATCACTTGAGGTCGCCTAGGCCGAATCCTACACCAACAGGACAGGCTTCCGAGACAAAGAAGGACAAACAGAAAGTGACACATCCGGTGTGCGAGTCGCCAATGAAGAATCAGAAGAAAGAGAAGCCCACCACGCAGGAGAAAGGAAAGGTGGTAAACCTAGAGTCCGACAAGGGCGCAGATGACATTGATATTGAGGGAGTAGACCCTATCTCAAAGCTACCAGAATACATCCCTCCGTTCAGGGGTAAGATGAAGGTCCCAAAGGACCTAGATGAGGGAAAGTTTCTTGTTCATACACCCCTGCTGCCAGAGAATATCACATTTGAAGGACCACGCTTGGCGCATCCCCCATCTAAAGCTTGAATATTGGGACTTGGTAGACACAGAGCAGTTCCCCCACCTGGCTACTGATACTTTTATGAAGCACGTGTTCTACAAAGATTCTAGGGTCACCATGCTAGAGCCGATGAAGTGGATTTGAGGGGTGGAAAATGTAGGATTATTGAATCTTCTATGGGTGCCACATTTCCACCGTGCCGCCATAAATTTAATAGTTATCAAACAGTTGTTGTGCCTAGTGCACATCGGGTTCCTATGGTTGGAGGAGCCAATCCCTATAAACAACATGATAATCCATAGGATCGCCTTACTACCACATTCAGGACTAAATCCTGCCAAGACATTTAGCAGAAATATGCGTGAGCGCGACCTCGCCGAACGAATTAAGGACAAGTTTAAGCTTGTTAAGAAGTCGCACGAATATTTAATTTCCAACATAACCGACCCCACGACGAAGGTGGCTGCCCAGATCTTGGTGGGTAAGGTAATGAGGAAGTGTCACACAGACGAGGTGCCAACACCAGTCATTTCATTAGTGGCCCAGTGTGTGGAGGGCATACAATTCAATTGGGCACGCTATCTATGCAGCGAGATCCTCGCGAACTACAGGGAGGCACAAGACCAGAGAAAGACATGTCACTACTATTGGCTCTTACTTTCGATTATGTTGGTCACGTGGTAGTTGCTGGAGGACAGTCAGTTTCCTCCGATCACGAAATATTTTCCAAAAACAATGAAGTTTACTTTGCTATGGGCCATGAAGGACACTGAACGGGTCTGTGAGAGCAAGGTATTCTAGGTATTGATGGATATGAGCATCAATATGGCCATCAATCGCAAGCCAAGGCTGTCACCAACTGTCTTTGAGTAGTTTTTGGGATACACAGAGTTCATAGTAGACTTCCATTGTATCTCCATCCAGGGGCTCAAGGAACCAGAACATAAGTGGTATGATCTACCATACCTTGCGATGGATGATGCCATAGAGGTGGTCCTCGATCGTTGGCTAGCCGAGTGGCGCACAACCTCAGATTTGTCCATTGGGTCTAGTAAGTCTGTGGGAAAGTAGAAGCAAGAAGAGGCCCGATCGAAAATCCAATAGTTGGCTGAAAACCTGAAGAAGGAGGCTGCAAAAAAAGCTAGAGTGGAAGTGGAGCGTGCCATGAAGGAACGAGAGGAAGAGCATGAATCTGACAGAAGTCATAAATCTCCCTTGCCATAGATGGAGGAAGAAGAATGATCAGGGCAAGGTGGTGCAGATCTGGAAAGCACTCCCTTCCAGGTGAAACAGAACAGGGAGCAAGAGAAGGAAGGGCTACACAAAAAGTCCAAGGCCACCAAGTCATCACTAGACCTGATCACCTTGATAGAGGGCGACTTGGATGACATTGGGGATAAAGTAAGGGACACAACAATGGAACTACTGTAGCAGTTCAAGCAACAATATAAGCAAGCCTTGGTTGCCATTTAGATAGGTCTGTCTGAGTTTCAAATCCAAACTACTCAATTGCAGGTAGGTGTAGGGCATAGAAACGTGGCGTCGACTAGTTTGGCATCGGGGACCACTGGAGCAGCGAAGATGGTTCACTATTTGGATCCTTGGGCTATCATGCTACCTGATGGAGCGCTAAGTGTGGAGACAGATGCTGACAAGGTTGCTTTAAGGAACATTGGTCTAAACTTGGCTGTGCTCCCAAATAACTTCCTTCACACGCTAGAAGTAGGGTGATTGTAGAACTTAGGGCCCGAGAGCAGCGCACGCTGAGTGTGATCAGCGAGTAGAATTTTAATAGCGAACAGTTGTTCGTTGAGAAAAAAAACAATGATAGAAACCTGGAAGAAGGTTCAGGAGAAGAATGAGCACACCGCAATGGTGGTAGTAGAAGCGTGCAGAATCTTTCCGGAACTACACATCCCCGAAGAGGCACCTGTGGAGACCAATATTTAGAAGTTGGATGCAGGAGTGCGCGATGATCAGATCAAGATGGCCAAGGTTCAATTTGATAAGAACCTCAATATTATAGAGCTCAAGTTGAGGGCAAAACCTTTAACTCCGTCATAGGTCAGAGAACAACGCAGGACAACTGTCAAGAATTTAGTCACTCCAGTAGATTCCACCATGGCTGAATGCACTGCGCTCTTTGAGTAATAGTCCTCATAAGTCTACAGGAATATCCCAACATATAGAGGTTGAATACTGAGGCAAGGGAATTACAACAAAAGTACGACGAAGCTAGAGCAACGGCACGCATCGTCGCCATCATTCAAAGTTTGGCCATGTTGCAGGAGGTAAAGGAACTGAAAGAATAGGCAGAAGCAGTGCAACAAAAAGAGGTAGTCCTCAAGGCTAGATTGGGGCCTTGGCTATATGGGGCCTATGTTCTCTCCACCACCATTGGGGAGAAGTTGGATAGCCTGCAAACAAAATAGTAGAAGATCCAGGCAGATAGCACAGGACCAGCAATGGAGCAGCTGGTGGAACAACTCAGGCAGGTAGCTACGCAATGTACATCCGAAGTTGCAGTAGTGCAAGTGGAATTGGGAGTTCTTCACAGTAATATCTCTCTGCTAGCAGAGTGACTCAGGGGCGAGTCACCATATTTGTGTTGGGGGCCTGTTGGGACAGGGTCCCCCAAGGTCAATTTTGGGGGTTAAAAGCCCAAGTTTTGTGGCAGAATGATGAAGTTTTTGTGTGTGAAGTGTAAAGTCTCAACAATTTGTGGTTGTGGAGTGCTTAGATGTAAAGTGTCATAAAGGATTTCCACCCTTCTGTTATGTAAGTTGTGTTGGCTTTAAAAGATCCACCCATGGTCTGCGGACCATGGGATTATATAAAAAGGAGAGTCTTGGAAGAGTTTAAGCAGTTAAGTCATTGATGGGTCAGTAAGAGCTAAGTGCGAAGAGTCTTAGAATAGAAGAAAGGCTTTGCAGCTATGTGCACAGAGGCCTAGGGTAGAAGGCTGCAACTGAGTGCACGAACCCCTGTAGTTGAGTGCATAGGGTAGTTAGAGTCTATAAGAAGAACTGAAGTACTAATAAAGAAGATTACTCTGGAAATATTTGTGTTTGATCTATTTGCTTCTGTTATGAATAAATGAGGTTATGCTATGCTGAATAATGGTTTCATGATTTAATGCTATATTGATGCGCGAATCTATATGTTTTACTTTTTTATCTGAATGCAAGTGATAATATCTATTTACGCAAAGAACATATTAATGCATATTGAAGTTATTATATACTTAAGTTGTTATAAGTGAATACAGAAGTAAGAGTAATTACAAAAGCGTGCAAGTGGTTGATTCACCTGGTTAGGGTCCGCGAATTCCAATCATAGAACTTCGTGAAGGTTTAGAGGCCAATTAAAAGAAGTATATTGATAAGCCCTAAAAGGCTTATTGATATGTGTGAAGGCAGAGTTAGGGCATAAAACAACATCACTACCATCTTTGGGTGCGAAAAGTTGGTTCCAGCACCCCCACATACTGCATCGGGTGAGACTTCAGCCTACACTCCATGGATTGATGCTGAAAGGGCCAGTAGTGTAGGGATTTATTTGCTACATTAACACTGAACCTGGGTCGGGCCCCCCTAAGCCAACAGTGACTGTTCACATTCCACTAGTGACACCTGGAATTTCACTTGCAAAATATTTACAAATAATATACATTTTCCACATGTACCCATGTGAGACAAAATAGGCTAGAGACAACCTAATAAGAAAAAACACTATGATTATGATGTTTGTGGAAATACCAACTCAAAAACCTCCACTTGGTGCTTCCTGGTCACGCGCTCATGCCAAGCTTGGTAACGTGTGATGATGTCCACAAACTGCTTGATGGTGTCTTCCTGATAGTGGAATCTTGCCTCCATAGCATCTGGGTATATGGTCTTGGATTTTGTATCCAAGTCATCCTAAAGCATGTGCAGCATAGTGTTAACCATGATGGGGCCACCAATGAGCTGTATGTTATGTGCGTTCAACTCCAAGTCATCCCTGTTGGCCTCTCGCCTTAGCTTCTCCATGTACTCATCGATATATAACTAGACCTGGCTCTTGTGTTGAGCTTTGGTGAGGGAACTAATTAACGAGATATTGTGTGTTCTCACCATAACATCAAACCTCATGTACAACCTTGTATATGAAGCTTTTATGCTGTTGACGAATGAGGTGTGCTGCTCATAGTTCTGGATCAACATCTAGATCTTTGGTTTCTCTAGCTCTACATGCAGCTTCATCATCTTTAGCAAGTGAAGTGGGGCCCCTTTGTACCGCATTTTCCATTCTTGTACATGGGTGATGGAATAATGTATGTTCCTAAGAGTTTGAACAAACTCCTTGCTCCACTTTTGCAAGCCATGCACATGGAGAACTTCTTTATGCACGGTGATATGTTCCTCGTAGAGTTTCCGCATAAAGGTCTCAAGTGTTGATACTACAACGAGTATCTCTTTCCTCATCTCTGCCATTGTAGACATTGCGCTATGCTCTTTTCCATTTGTTCATTATAAGCTAGCAGGAACTCAACCTTTGATCTCGTCGCTCCTACATAAGACAAGGTGGCTTCGGCAAGAGCGGCTGGATGTTTCTAGGTGTCTGGCACTATCACCCTTCCCTTCATGTATGCAGGTGATGTGTGATCATCCGAAAATGCTTCCTTCATGCCTGTACAATATTCTTCTGCAACTTGTCAAATGAAAGATTGTACACATCCATAACTAGATCTTCAAAGAGAACAACATCTCCTTGCTTGCTCGAGATTGGTTCTGACACTAGAGGTGGCGGATACTGAGAGGAAACATTGATTTCTCTTGGCATGAGGTTAGTGCCTTCATTCCAGTACTCCTTATATAACTCCTTATCTATCTTCTCAATCTATTTCTCAATTTTCTAAGCCAGTTCTCGGTCCTGCATTTGTTCACTGTCTACCTCAGCTGCTAGTTGTTCTGACTCCTCAACCTGTATGTGTGTTGTTTGTTCTATCTTGCACCTTTCCTTTCTTCTTCCTCCTCCTTCTACATTTATTCTCTTTCTCTTCTTCTCATCTCTTATTCCTCCTTCATCTTCTTCTCCATCTCTTGCAACTTCATTTTTTCTCTGTGCAAGCTGATTTTTCTCTTCCTCCACTCTGTTGTCGATTTCCTCTGCCTCCTTTTGCTTATGCTACTAAAGTTGTTAGCATGAATATTGAATGCACTTTTAATCTGCAGCTTTGTTCTCCATGTATTATGTTAACAAATTCCTCTTTCCTTGATTTTGTACTAGATTGCTACCTTCTACTAAATGATGATGGTGCTGGACCTGCCAACATGTCAAGGGATCTCCCCTGTAAGAAGTCCTAATTAGACCTTAGACCATTTGGTGGAGTCCCAGCAGTGGGTCATACAGTATCGCATTGACTGTGGTTGCATGCAGAGGTAAGTAGGATTTCCTTATTGGTAGAAAGGGTGTGACATGCGCGGCAAGCCAAGCAAGGTGCATGAATGGTCCTAACACACGGAAGGTGGGGTGAGTGCGCCTCTTGGAAAAGGTGGAAACACGTGGCTTGGAAGGGAACACACGAGCAAAGATGCATCACAAACTAGAAGGCAGGTGAACCAACAATCCCAAGTGATGGTTTAACCAACAACACATCTTAGTAATATTCATAGATACATATACATAAAGAGTCTATACATACATGCGTAAGAAAACAACTACATATCTCATTACAGTAACCAAGATAACTAAAATAAAACAACAACATATGCATGAAATGTGTTGGCTCTATTATATTAAGAAGTGAAAGTTCCAATCATACAGTACAACCATGACCAACCACTAGTCTTGATAACAGAACGTTACAGTCACTACTACCTCCTCTTCCAAAGAGATGTACTATCTCTACATGCTGGAGAAGTCAAGGCTCGTTACAATACACTCCAAGCTTTCTCTAAGATACTCCTATCAGAATATTGGCTACCCAAAAGCCTCTACAATGAGTTATGAGGTTCTATAAATAGCAAAGAGTGGGGTGACCCTTGACATTCCCCTTTGTGAATATTCACCTACCCTCATGATTCTTCAACTACTCTATGACTGTTACATTCAACTATTGACTTTCACTTTAAAAGATGTTACATACAATTTTCACATGTACCCATGTGAGACAAAATAGGCTTGAGCAAGCCATGAAAGACATCACTAAGACTCGGACAAGTATGGGAAGACCAACTCTTCAACATATTCATGATGATCGATGGTAGCGAACTGATGCCAAGTTTGGTATTCTGTGATGGTGTCTATGTACTCTGTGGTGACAAATTTCCAGAAACAAACTCTTACATTTGTTGCATCCAGGTACACTAATTTGGTTCCTCTTTCCAACTCATTTGATAACATGCGCATCACCATATTGAGTCCGGACGGACCAGCGACATACTAATGCACAGTGTCTGTGCTTATCGCCAAGTCTGCGTTAGTGGCTACACACATCAACTCATCAAAGTACATGTCCAGCTCTAGTCAAACTTGATTCTTTATCTTTGCCTCGGTGAGTGTCCCAATGGACGGGATTGCATGCAAACGCATAACAACATCCATGCTTCTGAACACCCGTGCATGTGAATCCTGCAAACTGGTGATGAGCTGCGGGAGTTCTTCATAGTTTCAGATTTGACTCCTGATGCATGCCTTCAACTCTACCACCTTGGGTGTCATCAACTTGGGCAAGTGTAATAGGGCTCCCTTGTATCTCATTGTCCATGTTTGCATGCAGTCGATGGCAGTGTGAAAATTTGACAAGATGCGTGCTCTCCTAGCACAACACTGCTGCCAACCATTGAGATGGACAACTTACTTATGCACGGTGACAAATATGGAATACAACATTTGCATGACTATCTCGAGAGACAATACCTCATTCAGTATTTCTCTCTTCAACTCTGATCTCACGGATGTTGTAACTTGTTCTCCTCCCTGCTTGGTCGTTTGTAAGTCCTTATCCATTCGCTCATCCTCTGCTATCAAGAAGTGAACACTCGAGCAATTGGCTTCGGCATATGCTCTGGTAGCATCAACCAATGCTGCTGGATTCTTGCGCACGTTAGATATGATCACTCACTCTTCCAACTGCACAGGAGATGCGTGGACATCCGTAGTAGTCACTCTATGTGATTACACAACTCTATGTTGCGACTCATTGAATGATATGTTGTGCATCTCTACTTCCAGATTGTTTTCAAGGATCTCAGTATCTCCTTAATCGCTCAAGACTTTCTCTTCTTCTGGATCTAATGAAGGTAGTGGGTTGACCTCTTGGTTGTAAGGCATGAGGTCAATATCTTATTCTAACTATGGTTACTCCATCTCTGTATCCATCAGCTGAAATATCTATTCAATCTCTTTAGCAAAGTCATGCTCCTACGACTGCTCAACCTTTATGCTTTGTTCCAGCTGCTTGGATGAGTCTACAACCTGTATGGGCACAATTTCATCAATTTGTGCATGTTGTGCCTCCTACTATGTCTATCCCTGCTACGATTCGTTGTCCTGTATGCACAGCTCTTGTTCTTCCTAGAGTTGTTTCTTCAACTCTTGCAACTCCTTCACTGTTTCATCCATCCTCTACTTCTCTCTCTACCTTTGCTCGTTCCTCCTAGCACAATCTTGCCTCTTCAACTCTATCTCTAAAGCTTCTTTCATCATGAGTGGATCTTATTTGAACTTGTGTATTTGTTTGCCTCGGTGTTGTCATAAACCTTCATCCTTTGTCATGCATAGGTATGTTTCCCTCTGCCACTTCTGTTGATGGTGCTCTCTAAGATACTACTTCGTGCCACTTTTCTAACCATTCCATAGCTATGACGACTAGTTCATTGAGCCTGGAGAAGTTGTGGCAATATCTCCAGGGTCTTCCTTAGCCCAATGACAGAAATTGTACTCTCGCATAGTGGTCCTTTACAAATCAATGTGGGTCATACGGATTAAAACTTATGGTGCTGAAAGTGAATCTGTTAAACTCCTTCATCTCGGCATCAACATTCTTCGGATTCCATATCTCGTATAACGCGATCCACAAAGAAATATTGGGCCAAGGTGCCTTCTTCTTCCTATGCAATCTAGCTGACAACCCTGTCGAGATGTGATATGACACCTCTTGCATGACAAGCTTGTCCATGGCGAACTTTGGTAAAACATGTGGAGGCTTCTCCATGTTGTACATCCGTATGAAGGTGCCAAGGGGTGAGCATACCAATTTGCAATGTCAATCAATGACTCCAACACTCCTGGGACATGCAAGGTGGATCCTGCTCAAATATCATTTTGTACACTAGGGTGACAAAGTGGTCTAATAATTGTGTCATGACTCTGCGGAAGATGCATTCAAAAAAAAATCTACAGTGTGTACAGAGATTTCCGTTGATATCCATGCCCAACTCAAGCCTAGGAACTGCTGAATGGAATAGGTTGTTTCCGTTGATATCTCTACTTGCTTACCTTTGGGCAGTTGCAAGGCTTTTGTTACATTTTCCTTTAGCCTATGAGATAACATGTCAGACTAGTCGCATGGTTTGCCTTCACTGGCCAGTTGTTCCAACGCGATCATCGAACTCTACGGGAAGGTCTCTATGTTGTCTTGGCCATACAAGTGGCATGCAAAGATGACCAAGTATTGATATGCCTTCCATAGTATCTTCGTATAGTAAACTTGGTTGGGTGTCATCGTAAACTTGGTTGGTTCTTTCACTCAGCTCTTTAAGATATCTCTGGAGTTTGTAGTGTTGTTAGGTCTGTTGAAGGGTGTTTCCATTGTGAACACTGATATCGGCAAATGGTACATCTATTGATAGTCTTGTTCCTTGAATGTAGCAAGCTCTTTCCCATTGGCACTACTTAACACCATTGTCTTGAGATCAGTGTGTGCGACGATCCAATGTATCATGTCCACAAATGGAAATGCGCGATACCTGCATGTAATCTGGTACAATCCAAACTTGTGAATATTCACATAGACCCTGCAGTCTTCCAGATCTTCCCCAAATGTGCTTGAGAATGTATCACTGATGTCCTACCATTTCAACTTGATATATTTGTCTATGAGAAGTTGGTGTCTTCGTAAACCGGAAAACTCATAGACACTTGCTCAACTGCATGTCTAGTTGTGCTTCCGAAGGTGTCCTTTGACCCTTCTCTCTTAGAGGCCATTGAACCTAAACTACTGAGAGACAGATGAACACATGCTATACCTAGAGACATGGTGACATTCATGGAAAACAATCTGTCAGTTGAAAACCAAAGAAAGCTCGAGGACTGACATGCAACATACCCGGGACACTGATAGTGAATATTACGCAATTTTCACTGGGAGGCTGGGAGATTGACTGTCGTAACTGCGCAAAGCATAGTCTGAACGGTCAGGAGGCTGAATGGTTTTTGGAATCTCACAATTCACAGTCCAGGCTCACCTACTGGGGGTTACGATTGTGCAATGCGCAATTCCAGTCAGCAAGGCATGCAGGCCTCGGGACTTCATTGCGCAATTTTCTAGGCCAGCAGAGCACTACGTCTCAGATTTGCACAAAGCAGCCTGGAGGATAGTGTTTGGCTAGTTTTGTACATTTTCTGGGAGGAAGGTAGAGCCTTCCCTCTCAGAAATGTGCAATGTTGTCCAGGCAAGGCAAGGCCTGGGCCAAGGTATCCTAGACCTACCGATGAGCAACTGAAAACATGTGAAGCTTCGAATGCACGCTAAAACTAAATGTAAGCAAGAGTGAATGATCATGCATGCAAACAATGAATGCAAGATTCATAAAACGGGAAAACATGCATGCAAATAGTGAATGCAAGATTCACAAAAATGAGAAAACATGCATGCGTGTGCAACAGGTCGCTGCAACAGCGACTGTCGATGCAAAAACAATGTCATGCATGTGTACACAGTGAGATGAAAAAAACACTGACACGGTGCTTCTACAAGGTAATATACATTAAAATAATAACAGGCATTCAAAAAAACCAAGAAAACAACATTCGTATAAGCCAAAACACAAAAAGCGATAAAAAGGCAACAAATAACATGAAAAGCAAACTTACTCGGAAGTAGCTGAGTTGAATGTGCCAAAGACCCGTAGATGTGTTGTGGGATGTTAGAGCTCCAAGATCGATGTGAGGAATGAGCTTTGTACCGTTGAATAAATAATTTTGAGGCTTATGATGCGCATGCCACCAATCTAGGAAAAATCGACACTTGGAGGTAAGTTTCTAAACCGATCTTTGCATGTAACCTCCAACTGCTAAAAATAGATCCCTAAAATCTAGCGATGCTTTTTGCATGTTATTTTTTTCTTTTTCGGGAAAAGCAACCCATGCATGAAAATCTGGATTGCTAGGTCCCGGAGGGAACCAGTCAACCTAAAGGCACATGCAACAACTTGCAAGCTTGGGAGAGGGATTTGCACAGTTTCTGGGTTGAGTTGGGTTGGTTGTCTATGAGGGATTTCACAATTTCTAGGGTTAGCAGACCCAGTCTGGGCTAGATTGCACATTTTTCTGTCGGAGACCTATCTGAATGTTCTGCCCAAAGGTCAACAAGCAGAGATATACATGTCTGCATACATTCTGGATGCAATATGTGCCCGTCAGCAGTTCCCAGGCTTGAGTTAGGCATGGAAATCAACGGAAACCTCTGTACACACTTACTACAGATTGTTTTCCGAATGCAGATTCTGCGGAGTCATCACACAGTTGTCAGACCACTTTATCACCCCGGTGTACAAGATGATATTTGAGCAGGATCCACATTGCATGTCACAAGTAGCGATGGAGGCATTGATCGACATTGCATATTGGTATGCCTCACCCCTTGACACCTTCATACAAATGTACAACATGGAGAAGCCTCTGCATGTTTTACCGAAGTTCGCCATGGACAAGCTCATCATGCAAGAGGTGTCATATCACATCTAGACAAGGTTGTCAACTAGACTATGCAAGAAGAAGAAGGCACCTTGGATCACTCTTCCTTTATGGATCAGGTTATACGAGATCCCGAATCTCAAGCATGTTGATGTCGAGATGAAGGAGTTCAAAAGATTCACTTTCAGCACCAAAAGTTTCAATCTGTACGCCCTACATTTCTTTGTAAAGGACCACTGTGTGAGAGTGAAATTTCCTTGGATCCACGGGGCGTGTCATTGAGTTGAGGAAGAACCATGGAGATATTTTCACAGCTTCTCCAGGCTCAATGAACTAGTCGGCATAGATATGGAATGGTTAGCAAAAAAGCACGAAGTAGCATCCCAAAGAGCACCATCATCAGCAGTAGCAGAGGGCAATAAACCTGTGCGTGACAAAGGCAAGAGGAAGGTTGATGACAATGCAGAGGAAGAACAAAGATGCAAGTTCAAAGCATATCCACTCATGATGAAATCAGCTTTGGAGATAGAGGTGAAGAGGCAACAACGCAACAGGAGGAATGCGCAAAGGCATAGAGAGAATTTGAGGATGGAGGAAACAATGAAGGAGTTGCGAGAGTTGAAGCATCAGCTTCGGGAAGAACAAGAGCTGTGTGGACAAGAGAAGGAAGTGCAATAAGGACATACACAGTAGGAAGCACAACATGCACATAATGATGAAATTGCGCCTATACAGGTTGTAGACTCATCCGAGAAGCTCGCACAAAGAAAACAGGGTGAGCAGTCGTAGGAGCTGGAATTTTCTCAACAGATTGAAGAGATACTTGAGAAAATGGATACGGAGATGGAGTAGCCAGAGTTAGAACAAAATATTTACCTCACGCCTTACAACCAAGAGGTCAACCCACTAGTTTCATTAGATCCGGAAGTAGAGCAAGTCCTTAACGATCAAGGAGATACTGAGATCCTTGAAGACAATCCGGAAGCAGAGATGCACAACATATCATTTGATAAGTCACATCATAGAGGCGTGCAATTGTGTAGAGTGACTACTCTAGATGTCCATGCATCTCCTGCACAGTTGGAAGAATGAGTGATTGTATCTGATGTGCACAAGCATCCAACAACATTGTCCACTGCTACAGAGCATATGCCAAAGCCATTGGCATGAGTGTTTTCTTCTTGATAGAAGACAATGAGCGAATAACTAAGGAGTTACAGATGGCCAAGCAAGGAGGAGAATAGGTTATAGCATCCGCCAGAGTATATTTGAAGAGAGAAATACTGAATTAGGTATCGTCTCTCGAGACAGTCATGTGGATGTTGTATTCCATATTTTTCACCATGCATAAGTCATTTGTCCATCTCAATGGTTGGTAGCAACGATGTGCTAGGAGAGCACACATATTATTATATTTTCACGTTGTCATTGACCGCATGCAAACATGGATAATGAGACACAAAGGAGCCCCATTACACTTGCCCAAGTTGATGAATCCCAAGGCGGTAGAGTTGAAGGCATACATCCGGAGTTAGATCAGGAACTATGAAGAACTCCCACAGCTCATCACCAGTTTGTAGGCTTCACATGCACGGGTGTTCAGAAGAATAGATGTTGTTGTGTGTGCACATGTGATCCCATCCATTGGGACACTTACCGAGGCAAAGACAAAGAATCAAGTCCTACTAGAGATGGACATGTACTTTGATGAGTTGATGCACGTAGCCACCAACGCAGACTTGGTGATCAACACAGATACTATGCATCAATATGTCGTTGGTTGGGCCACACTCAAGATGATGATTCACATGTTATCAAACAAGTTGGACAGAGGAGCCAAATAATTGTACCCAGATGCAACAGAGGCAAGAGTTTGTTTCCATAAAGATGTCACCATAGAGTACACGAACACCATCGCGGGCTACCAAGCTTGGCATCAGTTTGCCACCATTGACCATCGTGAGGATGTCGAAGGGTTGGTCTTCCCACAGTTGTCCAAGTCTTAGTGATGTCTTGCATGGCTTGATCAAGCCTATTTTCTCTCACATGGGTAAATGTGCAGACTGTAGGTAACATCTTGTAAAGTGAAAGTCCAAGTGTCAATAGTTGAATGTAACAGTCATAGAGTAGTTGAAGAGTCATGAGTGTAGGTGAACAGTCACAAAGGGGAATGTCAAGGGTCACCCCACCCTTTTCTATTTATAGAACCTCATAACTCATTATAGAGGCTTTTGGGTAGCCAAGCTTCTGATAGGAGTATCATAGAGAAATATTGGAGTGTATTGTAAAGATCCTTGACTTCTCCACAGTGTAGAGATAGTACGTCTCTTTGGAGGAGCATATGACAGTGACTGTAATTTTCCATTATTGAGACTAGTGATTGGTCATTTTTGTACTGTATGATTGGAACTTTCACTT
The DNA here is from genome assembly GCA_000404065.3 of Pinus taeda. Taxonomy (NCBI): domain Eukaryota; kingdom Viridiplantae; phylum Streptophyta; class Pinopsida; order Pinales; family Pinaceae; genus Pinus; species Pinus taeda. The sequence continues at coordinate 167,356 of APFE030922291.1, forward strand.
CTTAACATAACAAATCCAACATGTTTCATGCATATGTTGTTGTTGTATTTCAGTTATCTTGGTTACTCTAATGATATACGTAGTTGTTTGCTTATGCATGTATGTATAGACACTTTTTGTATATCTATACATGAATTTTATTGAGATGTGTTGTTGGTTTAACCATCACTTGTGATTGTTGGTTCACCTAACTTCCAGTTTGTGATGCATCTTTTCTTGTGTGTTCCCTTCCAAGCCACATGTTTTCACAGGTTTCCAAGGGGCGCATTCACCCCAGCTTTCGTGTGTTAGGACCATTCATGCACCTTCCTTGGCTCGTTGTGCATGTCACACCCTTGCTACCAACAAGGACATCCTACTTACCTCTCTGCACAAACGCGGTCAAGGTGATACCATACAACCCACTGCTGGGACTCCTACACCAAACAGGCTGAGGTCTAGTTGGGACTTCTTACCGAGGAGATCCCCTGACATGTTGGCGAGTCCAACAACACCTGGCAGAAACTTCTAAATATAACATTGTGCCACCTTCATAAAACTAATAGTAGATCCCTACTTCTTAGGGATGCTTTTTTCTTTTCCTGGAAAATCTTCCATGCATTTCCCAAAGAGATTGCGTAGTTTTGGGAAGGATTGTGCAATCTTTTGGATTATGAAATGAGAGGATTCTGAGCAGAAAGACTTATGTGCAATATTTGGGTTGAGTGACTTTTGTCTGCCTCTCATGCTTTGTGTAGTTTCCCAGTTTAAGGTTGGTTGTGAACTGACTCTACATAATTCTGGAGATGAAGGCTCACTACTGGCTTGGACTACACAATTCCCGAGAGCAAGGTGAGTTTCCCTTAAGGATTGCACATTTCACTAAGGAAAACCTGGAACTAGGTTGAGACCAAGTCAATAGATCGACTTGTGGTTTAGAGAATAAAGAAAGTAAGAAAACACAAGCCAACATGAAAAATATAAATCTCAATGAAATCACAAGTAACTGGGTCAGTTTGGGATGAGATGTTGTGATTTTAGGAGGGAGGCTCCAAGAAAAAGCATAGGAAAAATTTTGGAGGGTGTTTGTAGCTGCTACAACATTCACGACAGACTGGTAGAAATCTAGCTCTCTATATTGATCCAGATCTTGGGGAGAGGCCGACAAGATTTAAAAAATTGAAATGGATCTTGGGGGGGGGAGGCCCCCAAGATCTAAAAAATTGCAATGCTAGAAGAAAAGAGTAGAATGCACAATAACAAAACCACAAAGATTTTTTTTTATTAAAAAATATAATAACTGTAAAGGCTACATTATGGTGGACAATCTATCCTTTTACAAAATGTGACTTATTACTTATAACCTTTTTTGGTTACGATACCATAGGTAAATTCCATGGGCAGGTAAATACCATGGGCGAATGAATACCATGGGTTGATTTTACTTACAATACCATGGGTGTATTCCATTTAGTATACCATTGGTTAATCCCATGAGTGGATAAATACCATGGGTTGATGAATACTATGGGTGGATGCCACTTACAATACCTGATGGGCCTCCAAATTAGACATAAATTAAGGCCCATCTAACATTTCTTAGGCACATGAAGGCTATATTAAACCTCTACTTATACATTTAATAATTTCTTTTTAGCTTTAATATGTTCACTAGGAAGGTTTATGGATAATTGCATATTTGTGCCTAATATTAATTATTTTGTAGAATATTGGGCATATTATGGAGATCTGGAGGAGGAGATAATTTAGGGACTTTCTCCATACTACAGGAGGATGAATATTGGATATAAAATCAACAAGATATTATGAAATTATTGCACAAATTCTGGAACTCCATAGATTCGGAAAATCTAGGAATGTGTTCCCTGTCATTTAATGCATATTCCTAGTGTTGGAAACCAGATCCACTAATTGAGGGATTTTGGAGGGGAAAGCTTCCTCATTTCATGGAGAATTCTTCCTAATAATTTTCGTAAGTAACAATTCTAATTTTTCTCTAGGGGTTGGTTTTTCTTAGTCTTTTTGTGGAGAAAACTTGTATTTTTGCAGCTCCACTTTCATTTCTTGCAGGGATGTAATTGTATTGATTGAAATAATGAAGATTGGTACAATTTTCACCTTCTAGATATTGTTCTCCTTCATATTAATCTAATTTTCCTTGGGCTTGGCCATCCCAGGAGCCTCAGAGCCCTTATTATAATTTACCTTTCTTCTTTTCACTTCTTATTCACATGCATCTCTTGTTTTTGTTTTTCCTATTTCTACATTTAGTATTGATGATTTCTTGTTGTAGGATTGGGTTAAATTGTTTAAGTGAGTTATTTTGAAAGATAAAAATCATTATTTAATCCTTGGAACAGATTTGAAAGATCATAGTAATCATTGAGCTACTTAGATTATTTTGTTTATTCACAAATCTAAAATTTTTGGAAGTCCCTTGTAGTAAATAGTAGTAATTTTCTGCTATTTTTTAGAACATGCTAATTAGATTCATTTCTGTTTATTCCACTTTTATTAGGTCATAAAAAAATTAAGTTTAACAAAAAAAATTACCCCATTTCATTTCACTTGATTAGGTTAGGCATTTGATAGAATAACTAGTTCACTAGTTCTCGAATTTCTAGATTTTAGACTAGTAATTTTCTGCTATTTTTAAGCATGTGTTAACAGAGGTATTTTTTAGTGGTTCCACTTGGAATGGATACCTAAGAAATTCTATTCAATAAATAAATAAATAAATTCCCATCCCATTTGAATTTGATTTACTTGGTCATTCGGTGAATTATATCTTTGTGTAGAAAACCTGTAAGTTCCTTTAGCAAACACTGTAACTTTCTGTAGCACTCCTGTAGCACGTGTAAACTTGGCCAAATTTTCTCCGAAAGATTGGTTTTTATCTCTAAGGCTTAAATCATAACCCTTATGCTCTAAATCCATGATTGAGGAACAATAAAACACCAATTAGGACATTCCTTTTTACAATGTAGATTAGGCCTATTTATTTGAATTCATGCTCTTAGGATTGCTATTACAAATTGTTGTCCTTGCCTAGGGTTAATTTATTTTCAAACTAAGATTTCCATTTCTAAAATTATTTTAGGCTTTGATTTCATTACATTCAATTCATTACATCATGAAAGAAAAATAAAGACACATTGTATGTTTCATTCAACTTTCACATATAGTGTCGATACCTCTTAAGTTTGTATGAACCTTGGTAGCCTTAGGAGTTGAAACATTCTTGTTGCAATACTGAGGCTCATCAATACCATGTATAAATTCCATGGGTGGATGAATACCATGGGTGAATTCCATTTTCAATTCGGATCATTCCTCCCTCCTTAAGAAGCAATGGTCCCCATTGTGTAAATTTCCCTCCTAAGAAGACTTTGTTGAATATGAAGAGTCATTAAAGAGAAGGGTTTTGTGTAGTTAACCCAAAACCAAGATGAACAAAGATTTGAGTATAGAGATACCCTGTAATACTTGTGACCAACTGTGATACTGACAGTGTGCAACCTAGCAAATGGAATTTTATAAAGTGTGGGTTTGTGGATGACCCATAACCATGACAAATGAAGATCTGGGGATAGAGATACCATGTAATGCTTGTGACCAAATGTGATACTAACAGTATGCAGCCTAGCAAATGGACTTTGATGATAAGGCTTTTATGTGGTTGACCCATAACTGTGATGTTGACTGTTGATGAAATAACAGGTGCCTCCATAGTCTGGGGTGGGAGGGCACGTCTCCAAAGAACCCAAGCCAGATGTCGCTATGCTTAAACTAATGAATGTGAACTTGTTGGTGGATGTGTTGGACGCGTTCATTAAATCTTGTCGCTTTTTCATCCTTGGAAAATACATATGTGGATTTTGTCTATGTAGTTACATGAGGCATGGCAACATCAATAAGACACAATGGTTGAAATCATAGACTCACTTGAAAGGGACTGAGACCGGTTGAGCTATGCAGAGCATTGTTATAACTATGTTGCACATTGGGAAGACTCTCATCCTAGGTGGTTGGGTGCTTGAGCTGATAGTGCAAAGGTACCCCTGTGGGTGAGGAGAAGATGTCCATGTATTCTTCCACGACTATATCCACCTGCTTCTGCTGCATGGAGGAACCCTTCCTAGGGGCCATGGATGTGGCTACGATCTTCCCCTTAATTTGAGATTGAATAAAAAAGAAAGCAAATTTCCTAGTCTGGGAGATGATCTTGCTGCTTTTCTTAATAGAGATCAAAGAGATGGTGGTGGGTGAGGCTACCTCCGGTATCTTGTATAATGTATTACCCAAATAAATAATAACATAGTGATGTCTAAACTCATATATAGCATGTCACTTCCACAAGTATGGTTGTCCTAATAATACATCACAAACCTAAAGAGGAACAACATCACACAATACCTCATCTGTGAAGGGCTTGATGTTGTATGGAAGGCGGAATTGTTGGCTAACTCAAAGATCTCTGTTGGGTGTGGAGCCTGATTCTCTCTTGTATTCAAAGGTATCACCACATTGGACCCCAGTTCGTAATGGGGCGGCAATGCCGCCTGTAAAATATTCACTGCAGGGGGGTGGCTGCGACTTTTGGTAGCCCCCTCTGGCGGGAGGATCGGAGGCAGCGCCCCCGAAGCTAAAAATAGATGGAAAATTGCCTTGTAAAATGTTGCAATCAAGAAAAATTTTAAGGATGGAAAATTTTCTTGAAGTTTAGAAACATTGGCGAATCTCACTAATCCCTAATATGCAAAATATAAATTTTTCAATGATATATTTGTAAAATTATTCAAATTTATAATGATTTATCATATAGCCACTATATAATGTTGGCGATTTTTAAGGTAAAATAATTTTAGATTCTAAAATTTGGGCGAATCATCTTTTATAAAAATTGGAAATTGGCGAATCGTTTTTTGGAAAAATCATGGAAAATCAGCCCATTGGGGGAACATTAGCCCCTAAAATTTTCCATGGTTGCAATTTTGTAGTCAATCTGGGTCATTCATTAGGTGGAGATCTAGCGTTAGAATTTATGTTTAATTTAGGGATTTTTTCCCTAAAAGGAAACCCCTCATTATATATGAGGGAATTGTATTGCGTCTATGTAGATCTGTATTCTGAGTGAGGAAGAGAGAGGAGATTGAGAGCGAAGAGGAAATTACAGTGGTTCTGTTGTAGGTTGTATCTCTTCAGTTTACTAGATAATATAAAAAGAAGGACTAGCTGTTTCTCCGTGGACGTAGCCCAAATTGGGTGAACCACGTATATCTGTGTCTCTCTTGTTTTATGCATTTTTTGTGTTTATATTTCTGCAATATTTTATGTGTTCCATTGCTCTGTAATATATAATTTTCTAACAATCTCGTCCTTGTTGAAGCCACCCGATGTTGTACGCTTACGAGTGTGGTGTGGTTGGTAGGCCCAACCACTTCATGTCCTCTACTGAGACGAGGTTATTTTGGCTCCCACTGTCGATAATGAATTGCATCGGTGAACCATTCACCCACATCTATGAGTAAAGAGACGCTCCCCTTCCTCTAGATCTTCAGGCTCATTATTATGGATCTTGGTGGTGGAAACGGTGGCGCTGGGCTCCACATCAATAATCTGCTTCCCTTTTCCATTCCTCTTGTCGAGTTTTGACTCAGCGTTAGAACATGCATCTGATTCTGAATCCTTCAACTTGACCACCAATGACTGCTTGGCCCAACACTCATGTTGTGAGTGGGGCTCTTATGGAACTCACACCACTTTCCTGTGTCCTCTTTGACTTCGTGGTGTTTTTCTTTTCTTGCTTACGGCTTTGACAGGTTTTCTTGGGTCACCTTGCCTCAACTTTGTCCTTTATTCTCCAATTTGGGGGACCCTTTCCCTTTCTTTGGGTTCGAAGATCCAAAGTCTCTCTTCTTTTGTTTAAACTTCTACTCGATCTTGACAGTGTATCAGTACATTGTGCCAAGCGAGGATATGCCAAGGAACTCCATCTCGTCCTGGATGTCCCTTTGTAGGCAGTTGTGGTATTTGAGTACCAAATGCCACTCAAGATCCTTGATACCGAACTTCCTGCGAAGGGTATGAAAAATATTGGTAAACTCCAACACGTCTTGGTCCCTTCCTTGTCGCAGCATGGTCCACTTTATGTATTTATCCTCATAGCTCCCAGCAGGGTAGTGTTTCTCCTTGATGGTGTCCTAAAATGAATTCCAAGTGGGTGCGGCTGAAAATAGTGATGGTGCACTTTCGTCCTTCTTCTCATAGTAGGTTTCCCACCATTCCTTGACGTCGGGGGCAACTTTGAGAAGTGCAAAAGTAATATTTTCTCTAGTGGAAAAATCATGAACATAAAAATATCCTGCTAGTATATTTAACCATTTATATACGGCGTTTGCATCTATCTAATCTTCAAATATGGGGATGTCAAATTTAACTTGTACCTTAGAGGGTGTGGTGCTTCTAGAGTGGCTGCCAGAAATAGATGCATCACCTTTGGGTAGTCACTGAAGGATCTAGGAAAAGTTGTCCATCATCGCATTCCTTTGTCGCTCAAGGGATTCTTCGAGAAATATTTTGAAAGGATCTCCTACCCCCTCGTCTTTATTCTCTTTCTCCATGAAAGGTCATCGGGATTTGTGAGCCTAATCTTGCAAAGGTTTGATCAGTTTGAGCCCTAACTCCTTATACCTCGACCCTATTGGGGATATGCAAAGAAAAATAGAGAAAGAGAATATAGCTCTAATACCACTAATCTGGATCTTGGGGGGAGGCCCCCAAGATCTAGAAAATTAAAATGGATCTTGGGGCCCAGGGCCCCCAATATATGAAAATTTGCAATGCCAGAAGAAAGGAGGACAACACACAATAACAAAACCACAAAGATTCTTTATTATTAAAACAAATAATAACTATAAAGGCTACATTGTGGTGGACAATCTGTCCTTTTACAAAATGTGACTTGTTACTTATAGCCTTTTTTGGTTACAATAACACAGGTAAATTCCATGGGTGGGTAAATACCATGGTTTGATGTCACTTACAATACCATGGGTGAATGAATACCATGGGTGGATGCCACTTACAATACTAGTGGTTAATTCCATGGGTGGATAAATACCATGGTTTGATGAATAGCATGGGTGGATGCCACTTAAAATACCATGGGTGGATTCCATTTTTCACTTGGATCACGTATGAACCTTGTCTCATGCAAATCGAGTCTAACTCTTCCAGAAATATTGTTCAATTCTTTAATCGTCATAGCTTCTTCACTAGCTTGAGTTAAATATGTAGTCCCTAACATTCCCTTTTATCGACATCACACATACCAAGCCAAGTAAATTTAGTTATTTTGATTGGGGATGAGGGTTATATTAATGCAAAAATAATATAAATTGTCATAGCTTTAGTTTCATATTTGGTGTTGCTTCGCTACCAGTAGTTCTGTATAGTACCTCGACGGAGTCGCTTCAGGAACACAAGAATTTCTCTGCTGCCAGTGAGCGTAGACAGAACCCTTGTGGAGTTACTTGCTTCACCTCCTTGCGCATGAAGCCTTTCTCTTCTTTCACCTTTATTTTATTTTTCATTTTTCAGAGAACCGTGCATAGGCACTTATTTATTTCATGAGGTGGAAGAGGGATTTTGAGGTTGTCCCTTTATATAAGGATGTTTATGTAT
>APFE030922291.1:178725-200418 GCA_000404065.3 Pinus taeda
GGCTGGGGGGTCTGGGGGCTAGTGGTCCCCCGACGAGGGCTCGGGGGCAGCGCCCCCGAAGATAAAAAAAGATGTAAAATTTCCTTGTAAAAGGATAGTAATTTCTAGTCAATCTGGGTCGTTCATTAGGCAGATGATCTGACGGTAGAACTTATGTTTAGTTTAGGGTTTTTTGCCCTAGAAGGCAACCCCTCTCTTTGTATGAGGGCATTATATTTGAGGCTGTGAGATAGATGTGTATTCTATGTGAATGAGAAACAGAGAGGCGAGACTGTGAGAGAAGACAAAGGATATTACAGTGGATTTGCTGTAGGTTGTGTCTCTTCATTTTGCTGGATAATAGAAAGAAAGGACTGGCTGTTCGGGGTGGACCATTCCAACTTTTTGGCTCCGATACCAATTGTAAGGACTCTGGACACCACATATCTCCACAATGGTATGATATTGTCCACTTTGGGCCTAAGCCCTTATGGATTTGCTTTTGGCTTTACCCCAAAAGGCCTCATACCAATGGATATATTTGTCCATCCTTATATACCCATGGTCCTCCCCACTTTTAGTCAATGTGGGATTTAGGTCGTATACCCAACAATCCTCCCCTCGAACAAAGGACCATCGAGCCTCCCCTTAAATGATTATCCATCCATCCACTCTCTACCAACCAAGATTCTCCACTCCAATGCGTTGGAAGCACACGCCTTACATAGAGCACCACCTGCCTCGAGAGCTTGCTTTATCCCAGGTCAACTCCTCTTCACCGTGTTGGGACCACGACACGTCCATGAAGAATCCATAGCACATTGCCTGTCTTACCGAGCTCATCCACGGATCCCATCGTGATATTACCGGGGCCCACCACCTTCGTTCGGCATTCCGAGGATTCATCCACTTGGCTAACTTCGAACTTTGGCTCTGATACCAATTGTTAAGAAATTTATAACATAACATAAATAATTACTGAGAATTACTGAGAGAAACGAATATAAAAATAACTAGCAACAACTATAAACACATAAACACACATGTTTATCTAGAAAAACCCCAAATCTCTAGAAAAACCCGACCATAATGAAATTTCATTATCTTAGCCAAAACCCTGGCCAATCCGGCCAAGTGAGCCTTCACCGCTCACCTCCAGGACCTTTCATTACAATGAAGTCCTTCCAGCCTTTTATAGGCTCCATTACATATAATACCATGGGCAGAATACCATGGGTGCACAATACCATGTGCCCCAAAACCATCACTGTTTAACCTCCTTTGACTCTATTCCGAGTCAAATTTACCTAACAGATGTGACAACCATCAGGTTTGCAGTCCAAATCTGTGCAGAAATCCAGAGCAGGAGGGGTGGGAGGAGGTGACAGTTCAAAAGGTGGATTTACAACTTCTCCCACCTCATCTTGTGGAGCTAGAGCTATTTTATGAGAAGAGGACGGAGAGTCACTTCTGACAGAAACCTTGCCCATCTCATATTTAGAAGCTCTAACAATGAGATATGCTAGGAGGGGATCGAAAGATTCTAACTCGTGTGGATTGTTAGATATGTGAAGAAGATACTTAAACCTTTCTGTGAGAAAATCCCAATCAACTTTGTCTTCCATAAATTCAAAAGTGAGATGACAGAAGCGTTGATAAAATTGTGCAACAGATTCGTCAGGTTCTTTTCGTAATTTTAAGATTTTTCAATTAAGTGCTTTATGGTCATAACGAAAGAAAACATGACCTAACTCTCTAATGATGTGATTGAAAGAGTGAATAGAGGTTGTGGGCAATGTGAGACACAATTTCTTAATGCACCTTTCGAGCATGTATGCGAAACACCCATAGGAAATGTTGTATGTCCAAAAAGGAAACTTCATTTCTTAACAAGGTTATTCTTCCTTCACCATCATATTTAAGTTGTGACAAGTCATCAATGACATCCTCCGACACTTAGAAATCATGAGTGTGAGAAAAACATGATGGGGTATTGTGATGTAAGTCATGAACGATGTGCAGATATACAAAATAGACTTTGAGGGCTCACCTTGTCATTTGAACCTCCTTCTAGCACTAGAAATGTTGACGTTGTTAGACCTACAAACATTCAAGGGGATCTCCCCGGTAAGAAGTCCTAACTATACCTCATAGAGTTTGGAGCATGAGTCCTAGTAGTGGGTGGTAATGTATTTCCTTGACCGAAGTGGTGCGCAAAGATAAGCATGATGACTTTGGTCAGAATCTAGTGTGTGTCCTTGTAGAGAATCAAGTGAGATGCATGGGGGTTCTAACACACGGAGGGGAAAATAAGTGTGTCCCTTAGAAGCCTGTAATAGTACATAGTCTGAAAGGAACAGATGAGCGAAATTACATCACAAGATGCAATGCGGAATAGTCCAAAAAATAAAGTGATGGGTTAATCCATTAACACACCTTCAATAAGATTCATACAATTGCATACAAAATAGTTCATAACCAAATGCATAAGTTAAACAACAAACATTGCTAAAGTAAACAGAATAGTCCAATTATAATAACAATATATGCATGAAAATGTGCTAGCTTAGTTATATTATTATAAGTGAAAGTTCCATCCATACATACACCATTGACAACCACTAGCCCCAATAGTGGAACATTACAGTCATGAACACCTTCTCCTCCAAATAAGTATACTCGCTCTATGGTGTGGAGAAGCCAAGGCTCGTCACATTACTCCAAAAAATCCTATTCTATGAGTTATGAGGTTCTATTTATAAAATAGGGTGGGGTGACCCTTGACATTCCCCTTTATGACTCTTTGAATACCCTCATGACTCTTCAACTTCTTTACAAATAACTCATTACACTAAATAGTGATTGTTCATATTCACTAGTGACACCTGGAATTTCACTTACAACATATTTAAAAACAATATACATTTTCCACATGTACCCATGTGAGACAAAATAGGCTAGAGATAGCCTAACAAGGAAACACACTATGATTTTGAAGTTAGGGAAAGACCAACTTGGCAATATCCACTTGGTGCTTCCTAGTCACGCGCTCATGCCAAGTTTGGTATCGTGTGATGATGTTCCCAAATTGTTTGATAGTTTCTTCCTAATAGCGGACTCTTGGATCCATAGCATATGGGTATATGGTCTTGGAACCTGTATCCAAGTCGCCCTGAAGCATGTGAAACATGGTGTTAACCATGGTGGGAGCACCATTGAACTTTTTCATGTTATGTGCAATTAGCTCTAAGTCATCCCTGGTGGGCTCTCATCTTAGCTTCTCCATGTACTCATTGATCTCTTGTTGTACCTATTTCTTGTGTTTAGCTTCAGTGAGGGAACCGATTGATGGGATCCTATGTGTTCTCACCATGACATCCAACCTCTTGTAAAACTGTGCATATGAAGCCTATATGTTTCTCATGAACGGGGCGAGCTGCTCATAGTTCTAGATCACCATCTGGATCTTTACTTTCTCTAGCTCTACCTACGACTTCATCATCTTTGGCAAGTGAAGTAGGGTCCCATTGTACTGCATTATCCATTCTTGTACATGGGTGATGGTAGCATGTATGTTCCTAAGATTTTGAACAAACTCCTTGCTCCACTGTTTCAATCCATGCACACAGACAACTTTTTTTATGCACGGTGATATGTTCCTCATAGAATTTCTGCTTGGAGGTCTCAATTTTTTATACTACATTGAGTATTGCTTTCCTCATCTCTACCATTGTGGAAGATGTGCTCAGTCTCTTGTAATTTATTTTTCATTTGTTCATTCTCAGCTAGCAGGAACCCAAAATCTGAGCTTGTGGCTTCTGCATAGGCCAAGATGGCTTCGGTAAGAGTGGCTAGATGTTTCTTAGTGTCCGGCACTATCACCCTTCACTATGATGAACGCAAGTGATGCATGATCATCTGAAAATGCTTCCTTCGCGCTTGTATAATATTCTTCCACAACTCATTAAATGAAAGATTGTACACATCCATGATCGGATCATCATCAAGGAGAACAACATCTCCTTACTCGCTTGGGATTGGTTCTGGCACTAGAGGTGGCAGAGACTGAGAGGTGACCTCAGTGTTCTTTGCATGAGGTTACTGTCTTTTTTCTGTGGCTCCTTCTCTAAATCCATGTTTGTCTACTCAATCCACTGCTCAATCTATTGATCCAGTTCCTGATCTTGCATTGGTTCACTGTCTACCACAACTGTTGGTTTTTATGACTCCTCATCCTATATGGGTGATGTTTTCTTTGCCATTGTTTCTTGCCTTTATTCTTCCTCATGTTTCTATTTTTGTTCTCTTTCTCTTCTTATTAGCTCTTGTTCCTCCTTTATCTTATTCTTCGTCTCCTGAAACTTCAGTTCTTCTACATGCAAGCTATGATTTTTCTCTTCCTCTGCTCTGTTGATGGTGTTGTCTGCTTCCTTTTGCTTATGTTACCAAATTTGTTTGCATGGAGATTGAATGCACTTTTAATCTGCATCTTTGTTATCCCTGTATTATGTCATAAGATTCATTTTTCCATGATCTTGTACTGGATTGTTGCCTTGTGCTACTGCTGTTGGACTTGTTCTCATGTTAGTGTTGACTCCTTTTCTACGGATAGCTGAGTGTCTGCATATATTGGTAATTTAACTAGCACTTTCTCAACTGCTTCTAGTGTTCTTTCTTGAAGCATATCTTTTTGGTGCCATGGTACAATTAATGATGGAGAGAAGTGCTTCACGAGTGTGGTACCTGTTGGACAGAAAGGACACTCATGGCAAGAAAACATTAGCTCTTACAAATATAACTTCACAACATGATCAAGTAGAAATCAGGGCATCTAATGAGAGGGATTGCATAATTTTGACCAACATGGGTGACTGACTCACTACGGGAACTGTGCACTACGAAGTCCCAGTAGTTAGTGTGAAAGCTTGATGACTAGAACTACGCAATGTGTAGTTCAATCTGGGGCAGAGCCTGAGAGAGACAACACATTGCACAGTCTCAGTGACCAATCTGGGATACTGGCTCCTAGAACTACAGAGTGCACGGTTGGATCCAGGCCAGGACTTCCACTGTGCAATTCTAGAAGCCAAGGCAGACGCCTTGAGCCTCCAGATTGCATAGTACATGCAATTGAATGTGAGATCCAGGCAAGGGGAGCCCAGATCTGCCCAAGGGGTGTACAATCAAGAAGATCCAAAGGATTGTGTGATTTTGAGTGAGTATATGATTATTGATCATACATGAAAGTAAAACAAGTGCAGAGATCTCAAACATAAGGAGAATAAAGCATGTCGAGAGAGTCTTCGCAACAACAACCGTTAGGGAAAAAATAGGGTAATGAATGCAACACTTGGGAACAATAATGCAAAACTTGAAACAATGCTTCTACAAGATAAAACAAGTTAAAAGGCCAGTAGTTGCTAAAAAAAAACAAGTGAAACAACACTCTCACAAGCTAAACAAACAAAAAACAATGAAAAAGGCAGCAAAAGACGATAAAAACCAAACTCACCCGGAAAACTGACATAGATGCTCCGAAGGTTCCTTGATCTCCTCAAACATGCTAGAGCTTGATGATCGACTATATAAATGAGATTTAGAGACATCTATTACAATGAATTGAGGGAAATTGGAAATCATGACATGCATTCCTGAGATCAAGGACAAAAGCGACACCTAGCAAAAACTTCTAAATATAGCATTGTGCCACCTTTAGAAAACTAATAATAGACCCCTACTTCCTAGGGATGCTTTTTTCTTTTTCGGGAAAATCTGCCATGCCTTACCTAGAGATATTGCACAATTTTGGGAAGGATTGTGTGACCCTCTGGCTTATGCACTGAGCAACTTCAGAGAAGAAAGACTTTTGTGCAATTTCTGGGTTAAATGACTCTGGGTTGCCTCTCACACTCTATGAATTTTCCCATTTGACAGTTGGTTTTCAACTGGCTCTGTGCAATTATGGAGTTGAAGGCTCACTGCTAGCTTGGATTGTGTAATTCCCGAGAGCAAGGCTGGTTTCCCTCAAGGATTGCATAGTTCACTAAGGCAAGCCCAGAACCGGGTTGAAACTAATTCAAGAGATTAGCTTGTGGGTTAGACAGTAAATAAAGTAAGAAAACACAATCCAACATGAAAAATATAAAGCTAAATGAAAGCACAAGTACCTGGGATAGTGTGAGATGAATTATTGTGATTTTAGGAGGGAGGCTCCAAACTGAAGCGTAGGAAAAATTCTGGAGGATGGTCGTAGCCGCTGCGAAAGAAACATAGTAAGAATCAATCATATATATAAATTACTAAGAAAAAATATTTAAGTTAAATGAAAGAGAAAAAAATCTATAACTAAAGATATATAAATGCAGACCTCGTACATTACAACATTTCATTAGAGAAATTTTGAGGTAAAAAATGAGCCTTAATACAAAAATATACAACCAAAATCAACTTTATAAGAACCAATAGGATTCAATATGATGATGTCAATCATGGGTATGATTCACCATTTTTGGAATAAAAAAGTAAGAATATTAAAAAATAAATAATTAAAAAACTATTTTTTCAACTTGTATCCCTACATTTTTACTTAAATTTAGAGTGGGAGCACTCATTGGATGCAAAATTTAATTCCTCATCCAAGGAGTACCCATGTTTCATACTTTGGATGGACCCATCTACATGAAAAAATAGAAATACATCAAAAACGTGATTGGAATTAAATTCTTCATCAAATGAGTGATTTTTCTTGATAGCATACCATGAGATTGTTCACATCTTTCAATACATGTCTTCATCCAATGAATATTGTTTGCAATGTATAAATGTAGTGCATCCCACTCTTGACCAACCATATCAAAAAATCACAATTCACCAATGGTCAAAATTAATAATTGATGAAAGAATAGAAAGTAAATAAGTATGATATACACAAAAAAGAAAAGACACACACACACACACACACACACACACATATATATGTGTGTGTGTGTCTTATAAATCTCCACATTAAATATTTAATTAACTTTCACTTTCGCTATTCTACCTTTTACCCAATAGGCCCCCACCCACCCCCCCCCCCCCCCCCCCCCCCTTCAATTTTTTTGATGGAGTTCACATCCTAATAATGAAAATCCACATTTGTATTTTATGCTAATATAGGAAGATACTCATTAATGTACACCATGGATTGATATGACATATATCCCTCCACAATAGAACCCTCAAAACACGCTCTTTATTTAGCTAAAGCCTTCAATGATTTCAAGTGCCTCTCCACCATCCACGTTGACCTTGTGTGTACAGGTCCACACAATTCAATCTCCTCAACTTGGTGTATGAGGTAGTGTCCTTATGCATTGAAAAATGTTGGAGGTAGATACTTTTTCATTTCACACATTAGCCGAGGTATTCTCTCTTCCAATGCTTTATATCGTCTTTGTGTATTTCTTTCAATAACAATGATCTATAGTTGATGCAATCAAATAAGTACATGTTTAAAAAAAACATAATGTTTTACATTACCAGTAAAACGTGTTATTAAGTTGATCAACAACTAATTGAAAAAACACTTAGCATATAAATTGCTAATTACCTCATGTATTTTCCATGATCATATATAACTCGTTTGATGTTGTTGTCGAAGTCATCTAGGAGAAATAGAGGTAGATCATACTATAACAAAAAAATGAATAGTTATTTGTTTAATCCAAAGTAGACAAAAAACCACAAAGATGTATATATACCAATATAGAAATTTATATACCAAAGTAGTTAGCTTAATGAAGGTATGTTAATCGTGTGTTTTTATCCCACATGTTAGAGCCTAGATTTAGCTCAGGCTGAAAAGGTAGGATCTAGGGCCAACATCAAACCACGCTCAGCCTGGTAGCTAGCCCTACCAGGTCAGCAGAGGGCTCTCTCCGGGTCTATCTCAGCAAATTATATTCACTAAAATCTTGAGATGACTGATTTAGCTACTGATTTAGGCTAGGGATACGTGTGCAAGAGGTTTTTGAATGAATTGATGAATTGTTGGCTCAGATGAGAAGGCAGATTTTGGGTGTGGCGATGAGGCACAATCCTGCAGGGATCTCGATGGGGCAAGGTAGGCAACTGAATTTGGTACTCTAAATCAATTGAGATGGATGGTTTCAGACAGAGGAGGAGTTGAAGAGGGAAAGAGAAGCCATGGATCCTCTCCAAATAGTTGAAAACATAAAAAACTAAAACAAACTTCAAGTAGAGCACTGGAAATTTCAATGTATTCTACTTACACTCTTGCTTGTTTAGCTGAGAATAAATAAGAGAGAAATGATATACATAACACATGAATAATTTCACAAAGACATAAGAAAGCACTGTACCAAAAAAAATTCCACAGGGATCCCAAAGAGTACTGCAAACCCTGGTCTCAATTCCTTAGCCAAAATGCTGATATGAGTGTACAATGAAGCTCAAGGCTTTCTCAAGAGTCCAACCATGCTAATGACTGAAAAACAACATAATATAGACAAACATATCTCATCATTGCCTCTCGGGGTCTAGCTCACATGCTTAGGAGTTGATCCAACTGATCCTAAACTGAGAACTGGAATCTAGGCAACATAACAGCATGCCTCTAGAAACAAGGAAACATATTCATTCAATTTCAAACAACCTTTAAACTGATGAATCTACCTCTACAAGTAAACATATAACATATTTACATCATGATTCATCAATGTTCATCAAATTGCATCATAAATTTTCCATTAGGAAAGTAAAAAAGTCAAACTAGGCAAAGCTGGGCGAAAAACAGAGCAAAACTCGGTCAAACTGGCAAGTTTTCCTCTATGCGCCGCGCCTGATTCTCTATGCGCTGCACCTGTTTGGACCCACTTTTGGAGGCCTTCTCGATGTCTAAATCTGCTCCAAGTAGGCTTGTTGGAAAGGCCTACCTGTCTACTTTCCAACCTAAGTATAATTTTTCAATTTGGCCTTCATTTGCCCTGTCAAAAATCAAATCTCCCAAGTTTGCTTCCTGTGTGTCAAAATAGGGGCAGTGAGGTCATTTTTTAAGTGTTTTTGACCTCTTTGAGGGCTCAAACCCTGCCCAAATTTCTTGGCCATAGGTAGGCAAGCATAAATTTTCATGAAAAATCCAAAAATGTAAAGTTTTTGTGATTTAGAGCCCCCTATCAAAAGTGAGCGCCACGTGGCGCAGCGCATAGGGAGGAAAACTCTGTTTTTTGTGCAAAAAAATTCCAAACTGCAAAAATTGCTCCAAATTTTTTGAAATTTGGGCTGTAACTCTTTATTAAGAGCTATATTGAGCCAAGGATGCCTTGGCCAATATCCAAAGTAGATCATGCTCCTTTTGCCTCTTTTGCCTCTTTGATGCCTTCCTTAATTTTTCCTTTAAACTCCTTATTCGTGCCTTGCAAACTTTATTCCTTGCCATGTAATGAAAAGCCATGTGTCTCAATAATGCCTTGTCCTTGTCAGCCTTCTCCAGTAGTCTCTCTAAGTGGAGATTGACTCTCTCGAGCCAAGACTCTCGATCCTTGCTAATGTGTGACTTTTCTTGATGAGATTTATGGTGATTAGGTTTTTTATGCCAAAGGTATGTTTATATGAGGGGTTGTGGAGGGAATGTGGAAGAAATGTGTATGAGAGGTAGGGTAGATTGTTTGTAGGGCTTTGAGGGAATGAGGGGGGTTTTAGGGAATGATATTTAGAGTTTGGGAAAGCAATTAGGGTTTAGGGATTTTTGTGGTTTGGGAAAAATAGGATTGGGGATAGGGATATATGATCTTGTTTTGGGATTATGGGAATTAGGTAATAGGGGAAGAAGCTAGGAAAATGAGTGAGGGAGTGGAAAGATAAGGGAATGACATGGAAGCCAAACAACATTGCAAACCCTAGGTACTGTCTCCTTTGAGAGATACAAGAGGTAGGGTTTGATTTTTCTTTACACGATCACCATAAACCTTAAAGAAAACTCCTCCACTAGCAACGAAGAGATGGTGACTTACTTGCACATTTGAAGATTTAAGCAATTTTGGAAACTTGAGAGAGTTTAGGATGAAATTGGGCTTGGCAGCTCTATGTGCCACGCCAGTGTAAATTTGCACTGAAATTGCAACCCAATGCGTTGCGCCAGTTATGTGCGTCGCGCCACCTGCCCAATGCGTCACGCTTTTTCCAGGAAAATTTTGGAGGCCTTCCTGGTGTCCAAATTGGGTGCAGGATAGCTTGTTGGAAATTTCTTTGAGTATAATTTCCAACCCAACTATAATTTTTCAATTTGGAGTTCATTTTCCCTGTCAAAAATTAAATCTCCCAAGACTAGTCAAAATGTGAAAAATGAGGATGCCTAAAGGCAAAGTGTTGTTGCAGTCAACGTTTGAAGGGCTTCCTCAACTCCAAATTGAGCTCATGATAGCTCATTGGAACGATATTTGTGTATAGTTATCATTTGACTCATCAAGATAGTCCTTTGGCCAACAAAGATAGGAGAAAGCTTGATTTTTCCAAGGTTACTTCAGAGGTGCATCAATTCTCCCGAGGCAACTGTATTTTTGACATTTCTCTAAAACCATGACACCTTTGTAAAAAGTGAAGGATTTTTTTCTTCCTTGGCCTATTGTGGACAAAAACCTCTCTCATTGTTTCCAAATTCATCTTTTATTGCTCAAAAACATCATTGGAGTAAAACCTATCTCGATGTGTGGAACAAGGGATTTGTCGAAATGAAGCGAAATGAAGGGGATAAGGTGAGAAAATTTTTGGAAGTAGGGAGGGATGTTAGGAAGTAGGGGAAAGTGGAATTTCAAAGATTGAGTCAGGGGAAGAGGTCCAAAATGGAAAAACATAGGCATAGCCTAGAAAATTGTCAAGTTGTAGCAAGAAACTAGGGTTTGTGTGAAAATGAGGCATTTGGGGGATCTCAGTGATGGGAAGTATTTCATAAGGTACATTAAGGATAAGGGAAGGTGTATGAACATCAAGATACAAGTTTTGATGATGATTTTACCATCCAAAATAAATTACCTTCAAAACCCTAGGAGAGGGAAATTAACTTTACCTAGGCACAACTGAAGCATGAACAAGGTGTAAAATGACCCATTGGAACCTGACATGATGATGAAAACCCTCTGAATGATGGTACACTCAGCTGAATGGTGACATGGACTGAAATTTGGACAACTTTGACAGGAGTAAAAGCAAACCCTAGACCTAATACCTAGTGACCAAATTTTGCTTGAAGACTCACTGAAATGAGAAAATTTGACCTTAAGACCTTAAAATCACTTTGTAAGAGCGTGTTTGATCACTGGAGGAAGGCTGCAAAGACTGACACTAACATTGGCTCCAATGGGGATGGTAGCTCCTTGGAGGTGCCAAGAACAACAAATCTTTGGGAGAGCAGACCAGTGCCTTATCCATTGGGCAATGGAGTCAAAAACTCAAGCTGAAATGCATGACTGAAAACTGACGACTTGATGACACAAATTGACTCTCACTCAACTAAAAGCTGACTCGATACTTAAACACAACTGACAGACTGGAAAATATGCTCAATGTAGAGCTTATTCATCAAAACCTACTCTAACAGTTCCATTCATCACCTAATCAAGTGAAATGAAACAACCAATGCAACCAAGTAAGTATTCCAGCTGCTGTTTGAATTCTCCGCAAGTGCTCGCTTATGAACAACAAGAGAGAACTACTGAAAGGAAACTCCCATGAAAACTTAGAAACAAATCCATTGAATACTATGGATTCTCTATCTGCCTCCAAAAACACTGCATAAGGATCTTGAAGTTCATGCACACTGGGACTTAGCCAATCTAATGAATTACTTTTCTTCTCTTCACACCATGAATGCAAACTTTGATCTGAGCTTTGTGACGAGACTCCTGCTGAAAATGACAAAGAAACCAACTGTCGGATCAAGTTTATATCAACACAGGTTTCAAGCTCACATGTAGTCAATGGAGAAGGAATTTGACTGTAGACATCATCCAAAACATCAGCTATTGGATCGCGAAAAACTTGAAAACACTATTGCAACCCATTTTCTATTGTTTCCGATGAGAGTACATGATTTCCTACATGCTTCTCATTTGAATATATACTTTGCAATTTTCCCTTCAGAAACTAAAATGATTCAAAACAAAATGGTACGGAATCATCTTGTATCATTTGATCATATGTGCCAGCTTCCAAGTCTTCATCTGCAACTTGACATTCAATGGCATTCGGGGGCTGCAAATCTGGAAAACTAACATCTTCTTCATCAACTTCAAAAAGGTCAAGGAAAGACTCAAAATTCAGTACATGTCTCTCAGCAGTGATATTGTCGCGTTCACCATCAAATCTTGGTAGATATAGATCATGATTTTTAGGGAAAGCATGGGATATAGGAGGTAAAATCAGAGGCTTGTATCGATATGGAATTTTACAAGGTATAGGGGTATGTACAGAAGGTATAGAATCAGTCTTGGTCTCTTGGGGCTCATCAATTTTAAGACGGTCATCACAAGATTCAGAAGAAAGGTCTTGATCAAGATCAAAGGCATGCAAATCTTTGGTATTTACAATCTTCAAAGGGAAGGAATCAAATGCAGGCCGAGGATCTCTTCTCAAATACAATATACTTTGCAAAGCCTTCTTGACATTCTCGGGAAAGTAGAAGAAATAATTTATAAAAAAGAACAAAATGTCTTGGATGAAATTCCAACTTGAATACCTAATCTGTCCATATTGTCCTTTCATGTTTCTACTGGTCAGGTTCATCCTCCAGTGGAGTCTTTGGATCTGATCTCGAAACTGATTTGGAATCGCCAGGTGAATGATTTCAGCCTTTCTGGTGTCTGATCATTGTCCACCATCAACAATCAGATCTGAACTTGATACATGTCACTGGGGAAATTTGCAAGTTAGATGTTCAGCCTATAAGACTAGACCGGAGATTGATTGAAGCAAATTTTATCTACTTTCGCTAATGCAAAGCAAGAGCGTTTTGAAGGCTACTTGGCTAACTTCAGGCTCTGTCTGTATTCTATAAAGGAAAACAATGATAATAAACTTTCTTCCCCAGTGGAGTCGTCACTATGTTAGAGCCTAGATTTACCTCAAGTTGAAAAGGTAGGATCCAGGGCCAACATCAAACCATGCTCAGCCTGGTAGCTAGCCCTACCAGGTCAGCAGAGGGCTCTCTCCGGGTTTATCTCAGCAAATTATATTCACTAAAAGCTTTATATGACTGATTTAGCTACTAATTTAGGCTAGGTATACGTGTGCAAGAGATTTTTGAATGAATTGATTAATTGTTGGCTCAGATGAGAAGGCAGATTTTGGGTGTGGGGATGAGGCACAATCCTGCAGGGATCTCGATGGGGCAAGGTAGGAAACTAAATTTGGTACTCTAAATCAAGTGATATGGATGGTTTCAGACAGAGGAGGAGTTAAAGAGGGCAAGAGAAGCCATGGATCCTCTCCAAACAATTGAAAACATAAAAAACTAAAACAAACTTCAAGTAGAGCACTGGAAATTTAAATGTATTCTACTTACACTCTTGCTTGTTTAGCTGAGAAGAAATAAGAGAGAAATGATATACATAACACATGAATAATTGCATAAAGACATAAGAAAGCACTGTACCAAAACAAATTCCACAATGATCCCAAAGAGTACTGCAAACCCTGGTCTCAATTCCTTAGCCAAAATGTTTATATGAGTGTACAATGAAGCTCAAGGCTTTCTCAAGAGTCCAACCATGCTAATGACTGAAAAACAACATAATATAGAAAAAAATAGCTCATCCTTGCCTCTAGGGGTCGAGCTCACATGTTTAGGATCTGATCCAACTGATCCTAAACTGAGAATTGGAATCTAGGCAACATAACAACATGCCTCTAGAAACAAGGAAAGAGATTCATTCAGTTTCAAACAACATTTAAACTGATGAATCTACCTCTACAAGTAAACATCTAACATATTTACATCATGATACATCAATGTTCATCAAATTACATCATAAACTTTCCATTAGGAAAGTAAAAAAGTCAAACTAGGCAAAGCTGGGCGAAAAACAGAGCAAAACTTGGTCAAACTGGCAATTTTTCCTCTATGCGTCGTGCCTGATTCTCTACGCATTGTGCCTGTTTGGACCCACTATTGGATGCCTTCCCGATGTCCAAAGCCACTCCAAGTAGGATTATTGGAAAGGCCTGCCTGTCTACTTTCCAACCCAAGTAGAATTTTTCAATTTGGCCTTCATTTTCCCTATCAAAAATCAAATCTCCCAAGGTTGCTTCGTGTGTGTCAAAATAGGGGCAGTGAGGTCATTTTTTGAGTGTTTTTTACCTCTTTGAGGGCTCAAAACCTACCCAAATTTCTCGTCCATAGGTAGGAAAGCATAAATTTTCATGAAAAATCTAGAAATGTAAAGTTTTTGTGATTTAGAGCCCCCTAGCAAAAGCGAGCGCCACATGGCGCGGTGCATAGGGAGGAAAACTCTGTTTTTTGTGCAAAAAAATTCCAAACTGCAAAAATTGCTCCAAATTTTTTGAAATTTGGGCTGGACCTTCTTTGTCAAGAGCTATGTTGAGCCAAGGATTCCTCGACCAATATCTGAAGTTGATCATGTTCCTTTTGCCTCTTTTTCCTCTTTGATGCCTTCCTTAATTTTGCCTTTAAACTCCTTATTCACGCCTTGCAAACTTTATTCCTTTCCATGTGTCTCAGAAATGCCTTGTCCTTGTTAGCCTTGTCCAGTAGTCCCTCTAAGTGGAGATTGACTCTCTCAATCCAAGACTCCCAATGCTTGCTAATGTGTGACTTTTCTTGATGAGATTTATGGTGATTAAGTTTTTGCTGCCAAAGGTATGTTTATATGAGGGGCTGTGGAGGGAATGTGGAAGAACTGTGTATGAAAGGTGGGGTAGATTGTTTGTAGGGCTTTGAGGGAATGAGGCGGTTTTAGGGAATGATATTTAGATTTTGGGAAAGAAATTAGGGTTTAGGGATTTTTGTGGTTTGGGAAAAATAGGATTGGGGATAGGGATATATGATTTTGTTTTGGGATTATGGGAATTAGGTAATAGGGGAAGAAGCTAGGAAAATGAGTGAGGGAGTCGAAAGATAAGGGAATGAATTGGTAGCCAAACAATAGTGCAAACCCTAGGTACTTTTTCCTTTGAGAGATACAAGAGGTAGGGTTTGATTTTTCTTTACACGATCACCATAAACCTTAAAGAAAACTCCTCCACTAGCAATGAAGAGATGGTGACTTACTTGCACATTTGAAGATTTAAGCAATTTTGGAAACTTGAGAGAGTTTAGGATGAAATTGGGCTTGGAAGCTCTATGCACCATGCCACAAACCCAATGCGCCGCGCCAGTGTAAATTTGCACTGGAAATTGCAGCCCAATGTGCTGCGCCAGTTATGTGCACCACGCCACCTTCCCAATGCGTCGTGATTTTTCCAGGAGACTTTTGGAGGCCTTCCTGGTGTTAAAATTAGGCACAGGATAGTTTTTTGGAAAGGTATTTCAGTCTAATTTCTAACCCAATTGGAATTTTTTAATTTGGAGTTTGGATCTATCAAAAATCAAATCTCCCAAGACTGTTCAAAATGTGTAAAATGAGGTTGCCTAAAGGCAGAGTGCTGTTGCAATCAACTTTTGAAGGGCTTCCGCAACTCCAAATTGAGCTCATGATAGCTCATTGGAAATATATTTGTGTCTATTTATCATTTGACTCATCAAGAAAGTCATTTTGCCAACAAAGCTAGGAGAAAACTTGATTTTCCCAAGGTCATTTCAGAGGTGCATCAATTCTCCTGAGGCAACTGTATGTTTGACATTTCTCTAAAACCATGACACCTCTGTAAAAAGTGAAGGATGTTTTTCTTCCTTGGACTATTATGGACAAAAACCTCTCTTAGTGTTCCAAAATTCATATTTTATTTCTCAAAAACATCATTGTATTAAAACCTATCTCGATGTGTGGAACAAGGGATTTGTCGAAATGAAGTGAAATGAAGGGGATAAGGGGATTCTAAATTCTTGAGAAAATTTTTGGAAGTAGGGAGGGATGTTAGGAAGCAGGGGAAAGTGGAATTTGAAATATTTAGTGAGGGGAAGGGGTCCAAAATGGTAAAACACAGGCCTAGCCTAGAAAATTGTCAAGTTGTAGCAAGAAACTAGGGTTTGTGCGAAAATGAGCAATTTGGGGGATCTCAGTGATGGGAAGTGTTTCATAAGTTACATTAAGTATAGGGGAAGGTGTATGAACATCAGGATACAAGTTTTGCTAATGATTTGACCATCCAAGAGAAATTACCTTCAAAACCCTAGGAGAGGGAAATGAACTTTACCTAGGCACAAATGAAGCATGAACAAGGTGTAAAATGACCCATTGGAACCTGACATGATGATGAAAACCCTCTGAATGATGGTACACTCAGCTGAATGCTGACATGGATCGAAATTTGGACAACTGTGACAGGAGTAAAAGCAAAACCCTAGACCTAATACCTAGTGACCAAATTTTGCTTGAAGACTCACTGAAATGACAAAATTTGACCTTGACACCTTAAAATCACTTTGTAAGAGCATGTTTGATCACTGGAGGAAGGCTGCAAAGACTGACACTAACACCACAAAGTACACCTTTCTTTGTTAATATATTATTTATGTTTGAAGAAAATCTTGTGCGAAATTTAATTCTTCAAATGACCTATTTTATATCATCACCTTGCTTCTTTTTTAATAACCTTGAAAGGTTCTTTCGATCTCCATCATGATTTGAGTGTATCCCACTCTTCATTGCCTTATTGGATTCCACAATTTCATTATAAAATTTCTTTATCTTTCTTTATCCCTCCTACCATCTATGACCTACCATAAAGTTTTCTACCACATTCCTCTCGATATGCATTGTATCAAAAAAATGAGTTATTTTTAGGTTATCATAATAGGGAAACCTCATGAATTGAGAAGGATAAATTTTCATTCCTCATGGATGCTCGTGTCCTTCACATCGACGATTTTTGTTATATTCCAACTTCCATAGGTGATGTGTCATGCTTCGTGGTTTTAACCCAGTCTCTTATTTCCCACTAAAAAGATGCTTTTTAGTAGCATGATACCTATGGTTCTTAGAGAGGAAGTTCCTATACACATCTAACACCTCCTTGCCTAAACTTGTTGAATGATGAGATTTCATCTTAGGACCACAAACTGGACATGAAAATTTACCCTTAAAGTATAAGAGAAGGGATTATTTAAAATGCATGCATGATATTATCTAAGTGAAATAATTATATACTATGAAAGTGCAATAGAATGTTACATACCACAAAAAAGTGTTAGTCCTTGGGCATCATGAATTGCCCATACATGTATGCCATGGAATTTAAATTGGCTCTGCCTTATTAGTTTACAGATGTCATACATATTGATGCCAACCCATAACTTCATTAACTCATCGATAAGAGGCTCGTTATATACATTCATATATTCAACTTGGTACTTACCTAATTGTTTGAAATTACACATAATTACTACTATGATATATACATATAGGTAAATAAATAAATATAACATATTATAATGCAACAAACAAGACAAATGGAAAAGTTACAATATTCAAAAAATTAATGTAAACAAATGCTTGGAACAATGATTGTCAACATAATGTGCTCCCTTTTTATTGACATCCAAGGAGGAAGGTTATTGTTGATAAAAAAAAATCATCCACACTAAGTAAATAGACCTAATCTCTTGAAATGGATTAACACCGCCAGCTGCCAATGAAAGCCTAACATTAGGTTCATGTTTAGAAAGCAGACATTTTTTGTCAATTTCCCTAAATCCATAACCATCTGTAGGTATTAAAGAAAACATCTTCAATTCTCTTCCGTGCATGGAAATCCATAAATTTTTCTATGCTTCCACACCTGAACAATCGTTGCCATCGTGGAATTGTGGGAATATGACAAAGAACCTTTTGAGACACCTTTTTTGTTATTTTATTAATTCGATATCTATTGTTGTTACATTTCTGGTAATTGTTTTTTATGCATGTTGTCGATAATATATAATATGATCATTAGGACATGCATCTATAGACTGATACTTTATTCCAATTAATTTCATAGAAACACATAAATCTCAGTATGTGTAAGGTAACGCATTTGTTAATGGTAGCAAAACTTCACCTAACAATCAGTACAACATACAAAAATCAATAGTTAGTGTAAATAATATTAATCATAAATATATAATTCTTATTTTACACATTAAATAATACCAAAAAGAAGGGGAAAAATCAATCTTTCATGTGATGAAAAATATTATATTATGCCTTAGGATTTGTTTCATACAAGAGTTTAACAAACCATTAAAAACCTTTAATTTCAACAACAATAATGTAGCAGTGAGAGTATGTACTCTTGAGCCTTTATAAAGTTGTGTTATTGCCTTCTCTAGAATAGGTTTATCATCACAGAAAAGTACATCTTCATTCTCATTGACGCCAAGTGCGCCCTTGATAAATTGATTTGTCTCATCATTTGGAACTATCATGTCATCTTCTTGCATAGGATCACTATCTAAACTTCAATATTCACTCCATCTTCCTCAACTTATATAACATCATTTCTAACATTATTACTTGGATCAATATTCAAATCATAGTACCTAGGGGGCCACCTTGACTTTATAATAATTTCAAAAAATCATGTGAAATAATTATTTTGTAAAACAAATATCATAACAACAAAAAAATTACGAATATGATTAATATAAAGATTATATATAATGATTCATAAATAGCATGATCTTACCACCAAACGATATTCATTCCCCCCTTCAATGTGCTCATTCTTCCTACAATGTCTATTAGTTGTTTCACATGAAATTCTCCACATATGTCTGCACTTGTAAGAATTTCAAGGGTGATAACATTTCCCACCATTGACCCCTTGCAGATCAGTTGATCCACATCTAATATTTTTTTACATTCTTTGTGCAACCACAAAATCAGTTATATAAAACAAAATTTGTTTTATGCTCGCAAAAAGGACCTAATTATAACCTTTCAGAATTATCCTAGCTATAGAAAATATGTCACGATGTCTCTTACATGGGGAATATTTCTATATTTATTTATCATCCTAATTGCGATGTTAGATAACCAGTCAAATTTAAAGATGACTATTCAAATAAATGGTTAAATTAACCTTGGGTTGCAAAAAAACTTTGGGCATCACAATTGATACAACAAAATGTGGTTCATTGCAATTCTTACACCAAACATAGTCCATATATCTTGCAACAAACCGCTTCTATCATCTCAATTGTGACATCTTAGAAATCATGCGTTGTAATTAAAACTCACGATAAATATTCCATTGTATTTGCATTGAACACAGACACCACAACTAAAAAAAAGACATTTTTCTTGACCTTTACAATAGAATGGGCCATACCTTCGGACTATGTCGTCACAATTTAGTCTTATATGAAGTAGTGTAAACATGATATCCATGTGCAATAAAGTGAAAAAATTTAGGCATTTAGATGCATATGCATGACAACATTTCATATAAAGCTATAGGATGTTCAAAGAATTTCAAACAATAGTTTCATATACTAGCATTCCTACAACCATGCAACATTTTTTAGAACCATACATTAAATTTCATAAGGAAATTTTTAACTTCATGGACCTCAATTAAATACAGTCAATCCAATGGCCAAATTGAATATGGGACTTCGATTTTCCACAAAACCTTAGACTTACTGCAACAAAAATTACTTGCAGTAGTCAACCCTAAACCAAATCCCTGATCAGAGGGAAATTTCTTCAATAGTTTCAACATGAGGTCATACTTAGCTCAAATAGGACAGGGATTACTTATAAAATAAAGTGGTTTATCATCTCTTTATCAAGCACCCCGAGTCGTTTCTCATCCAATTCTTGGAAAGCACTCATTACTATTTTCCTCATAATTTCTTGAGCTCCAGTAGGCCATAATTTAGTTTCCCAGGGAATTTCATTCCTTCAACTTTGCAAGTATTTCCTACAATTTTCATGTGTTTCCCCAAGAGAAAAATCCAACCCCAACATTGCTATGAAATTTCCTTTTTATAATTTCTCATGGGTTCCTTGCCATGCTCCTCTTGGAAACTTCATCTCCTCTTCAAATATTCTTGTAATTTTTCTATATAATATTCACCATGAATTAAATAGTGATGTTAGCTAGCTCCACATAAGTTTATTTTCCTCTTACTCCTTAGATCATGGATATGTGGTCCCACTCTTCAGGCCATTATATAAAAATATATTCATTTATAATTCAGAGTATTATTTCATTACAAAAATTAGGGGGAAAATAAACCAGGAGCGTCACAGGCCTAATGTTACCTAGAAAGAAGGGAGAGATAAGAGGAATATATTTTTTTGTTCATTTTGATGCCAACTATGATGACTTTAACCAATTGGATCAAACTAGGAATATTTTCTTAGTAGATGGCCCTCTATAGTCACATTTGAATCTTGTAGATGATGGTTGGAAAGAAAATCCAAATAGATCTATTTCTGGAATTGAAAACTAGCCAAGTAGCCATGAAAATCCACCTAAGTCAGTGACTTCCCCTATTGTTACCTCTACGAATTCCTTTGCTCATGAGAAACAACCTATTGAGATTAAGTCTTGTCTAAAGCATCCAACCAATATAAAAGAAAAGAAACATTTGGATAAATCATATAGTGTTGAGTATTCCCAAACCATTTTTTATTAGTCAAAATAAAATATCAAGAAGGATGAAGAAAGTCGTGAGAGGGAGTTTTCACATCTAGATATGAACCAAGAATTGTCCCAATATTGAAGTTTATTTTAATTATAATCATGATACAATGATATACATTCTATTTTGAGTTGATGATAGATATTTGATATATTTGGGACCTTTCATGAATAGGTTAACTCATGTGGAATTGATAGAAAATAGGAGTATCTTATCCTCTCAATTCATTCAAAACTAGGACATGAGTATTTTGTGTTTCTTTCTTGTTTCCATACTACAAATATTTCTGTGGGGAAATCTAAAAAGATGCCCTATTTGGCTGACTTCATAGATTCACTCGTTCATGAGCAATATAAGCTCATTCATATGGGGAGTCTTAAAACCCCAAGTCCATGCACTAACATTATAAAATGATAGCAATAAGAAAAACTAGAAATCAAGGGACCTTGATCACATGGATGGAGAAAGCATTGAATCTACTAAGGATACTCTCAACCCCAAGGGAGAAAAGTATAATATGGATAGAACAAAGTGAAACTACTATAACAAAGGATTTCATTTGGAGAGTCATATGGTGAATGTCATTGATCTTATGATAAGTGTACTTTAGCAACAAAACCTTATAGACTAGATATTGGACAGTGTCAAGTCTAAAGACAAGCCACCATATGATCAAGGTATGTCCCATGTTTTAAATATTATTAATTAATCATTTGATATATTAGACTAAGGTGCCTCTAATCATATGACTGCATCAAAACATTATTTTTCTTCCTTGGTACCTTGCACTAGACCTCCTGCGTTGATGGGAGATAAAACTCATATGATATTGCATGGAGAAGGGAGGGCGGAACTTGATATGGAATATTTTATAATGTGTTACATATTCCAAAGTTGTCTTTGAATAT
>APFE030922297.1:7723-45638 GCA_000404065.3 Pinus taeda
GTAGGGTTTTGGGGTTTTACATTGACAAATGAGTGGAGGGGATAGGGAATAGGGGTTTAGTAATGTTTTAGGGTAGGGAAAGATGGGAAAAATGGAATAGGGGGGAAGGGAACAATGGAGAGAAGGGAAAAAATGAAAGGTTAAAGGGAGGAGGAACCTTGGCATCAACACAACAAATTTGCAACCCTAAGAGCAATGGCTTCGATGATTTCAAGTGGTAGGGTTTAGGCATTTTTATTGCAACTATACACGACCATAAACCATCATCATATTCACAAAAATGTATGAGCCATCGAGATGTCGACCCTACCTGTCAACTAGAAGGGATTCAAAGCGATTTGTTGCAAATTTGGAACAAATTCGGGCCTTTGTGGGTGTGCGCCGCGCTCTGTGTGTGCGCTGTGCCCGTGTAGTTTCACCACTGTGGGGTCGCGCCCTGTGCATTGTGCTCTCTATGTGCGCCACACTCCTCTGTGTGTGCGCCGCGCCCTTGAAAACACCTCCAACCTCACTCAAAATGTGCGCAAGTTCTCCCAATCACTTTGCAATGTTTCTCTATAACCTTGGTATGCACAATGACTTTTTTTCTTGTGGGAATCTTATATAAAGACATTGGAGTCATGGGTTTAATTTTTGTTTCTTCAAAACCCACTTTGATAATGTTTTATTTTGGCTCCTTTTCCTGATTTAATTCAACTCTGTATTTCACTTTTCCCTTTGAATTTTTAGCTAAAATGATGAAATTTTGGCACTTTTTGTAGGGGTTGCATGACATGGCATTTTGCCAAGGAAACCATGACTGCGCCTGAAGAGATCCACTGGAGACTTTTTTGTAAAATTATCACAAATGCCACATTGTTTGACTTTTCTTCAAAACAGAGTTTTGAAGAACAGTCGTAATCTGTCAACATGACTATGAAAATATTTGAATCACAACTTTGTAAGGGCCTCCCTCTGGTCTACACGGCTTTATTGGACATGGTTGAAGACCAAATTGACTAATCCCTAGAGCTAATGACTGAAAATGACTCGTCCATTAAAAGATCGAACATTGACTGTCATGTACTTTAGTGAACATTGACAAAAGACCTAAGCCAGCAAGTGTCACACATGAGGGGGAAATGACTAACAAGACCTTTTCTATCGGATTATGGAATGCCCCTAGTGGAATGTAGCTGAGTGAATGGAGTGAGACTCCTAAAAATGAAATGCAGAAAGAGTTTTGATCTCTGACGGAGGACTGACAAGACCAACTGTAACAGGATATTTTATAATTAGTTTTTGTAAATTGTACTATTTATTGTGCAATGGCATCATATTTTACTTGTGCATGGGTGTGTGAACCATGACTTCCATTGAGACCTACAATGTGCCATATCTAAATTATATCTATTTGTACGTTGGATCACATCAAAGGAGATTCATATGGCTAGCATTTCGCGGTGGCGTCAAGAGATAGGTAAGATTGTTTGTATGTTTGAAAATGAACTATTGACAAGTTTCATGGACTTACACATTCATTTTCTAATTCACCTAGTATACATATATAGTATGTATGAGATCAAAATATGAAATAATACAAAGTTCAATGTGAATAGCCAAATGATAACACTTTTTATCATGTGCCTCTTTCCATTCATTTCGAAAAGATTGCCCTTCTTTTATCTTCATCCCTTTTGTCATCCCAAATCATCCCACCTAGTGTGTTGTCGATCTGCTTGATGTACTCACTAGAATAATAGAAAGACTCATACAATATATACCCCTCTTCCCTAGACCCCTTGGGTTTTGCCCTTTGACGAACCAAACCTTTCAATTTATTGATGTACCTCTCTAAGGATAACATTCAACGACAAGAAACCACCCCAACTATTTCAACCAAAAATGTGAAGTTTGGTTACAATTTTTTCCCTTTTTTGAGAAAAAATGTAATTGTTAGTTCTTCAACTTTCGGCAAGCAAAAGAAATTTTTCTATTTAGAATTTAGTTTTTCAAAAAAAAAAAAACTTGTCAAAAATTTTATTATCTTTCTATTACTTATTTTTTAGAATTTTTTTATTCACATTTGATATGTCAACTTAGCATTTGTTTAACTATGTGTTCTTTAAAATTCAAGGGATTCGTAAAAAGTCATGTTTTTTGGCACTAGTGTATTCTTTGTTAACCTGGAGTCTTTGAAACAAAAAATGTGTTGCAACACTCTAGACAAACTCTACTCTGACATGGTTATATTTATGAAATCAATTGATGCACATCATAATTACTAGAATTTTTTGAATTGAATCAACATGAAAAATCTGCATATTTTGAAGATGTTTAACATAACGTCATGTTTCTCAACATATTAGTTAAAAATAAAAAATATGAAAACTGCCCATTAAATAAATCATACCAACATAATGCACCATAAATTTTTCATATTTTTTTACAGTGTATTTTGGAAGATACAAAATTTTGATTTCACTGAATCATAACAGCCTTCATAAATGTTTTGTACACATTTTATTAGAAAATTAATTAAAAATAACAAATCTCTATGACATTCCATAAAATTTATATCTCCTCAAAGTAGATTCAATTCTGCAAATGCTGGTATTGGTTCCAAAAGTAAATTCACCATATTTGATGGAGTTAGCAATTTTGAAGTTGGAGAAAGGTGATCAGAGTCGAGTTGTTGCAGAATTGCAGGTTTTTGCTCGAATAAAATAGTTCGGTCGAATAAGAAAAATGAGTCAAATTTTTGTTTGTCACAGACGAATGTTAAAATAAATCTAAAAAAAGAATTGGCGGAAAACCTATGCACATTTTTTGTCGGCCGCAAAATTGAAATAATGTGACCCTCCGAAAAATTGTTTCAGCCAAACACTATAAATAAACTTGGTGGAAACATTATTTTCACATCCACATTCCTCATTTCAGATGATTTTTTAAAGTAGAAGTCTTTTGGGTTGAATTTTTAAAGTGAGTTTTTTGGGCTGAATTTTGAAAGTAAGTCTTTTGGGTTGAATTTTTAAAGTGAGTTTTTTGGGTCGAATTTTAAAAGTGATTTTTTTTTGCTGAATTTTGAAAGTAAGTCCATTGGGGTGAATTTTGAAAGTGAGTTTTTTAGGCTGAATTTAGAAAGAAAACTTTTTTTGCTGGATTATTTTATTATATTATTATTTTTTATTTTATTATTATTAATTTTTTTTTTTTTTTTTTTTTATTTTTTTGCGTTTGATTTTAAAAATATACGTATATTGAATTATCATGGGAAATCAAAGAAATTGCAAGAGAAAATATGATCGAATAAGAGACATTGAGCCTCGTGATTTTTAAAGTGAGTTTTTTGGGGTGAATTTTGAAAGTAAGTCTTTTGGGTTGAATCTTAAAGTGAGCTTTTTTGTTATATACCTAGGGGGGGTAATATGGGGTACCGAGGGAGGTACCCAAGGTAATAATGTAATAATGGGATGGGCCATAGTAATAAATAAGGTGGTTAACCCATGTCATGTAAGGGACCACAAGTAGTTAATAATAATGTAAGGGGCCCATGGTATTAGTTGATGGTATGAGTAAACCATGGTAATGATGCATGGTATTGTATGTATGAGGCCTATATAGAGGCTAGAGACTCCACATGGAGAGACATGAAGAAGAGAAGTATTCTTGTATGAACAGGCATATGGCTTGTGGAGTGTTCTCCTTCCTTAAGGAGTGAATGTATGGTGTTTCCCTACCTTAAGGGTTTGAACAATAAAGAAGCATTTCTATCTATTTCTATCTTGTTATTCTTGGGTTATTTCTATTATCATAGTATTTCCGGTTTAGATCTACAACAAGTGTTATCACATATTTCTGGGTTAGATCTACAACATTTTTGGGTTAAATATTTAAAGTGATTTTTTTTGGCTGAATTTTAAAAGTGATTTTTTTGGGGTGAATTTTGAAAGTAAGTCTTTTGGGGTGAATTTTGAAACTGATTTTTGGGGCTGAGTTTAGAAAGATAAATTTTTTCCTGGATTTTGAAATTTAATTTTTTGCGTTTGATTTTAAAAATATATGTAGATTGAATTGTCATGGGAAATCTAAGAAATTGTTAGAAAAAATATGATTGAATAAGAAACATTGAGGCTCGTAGAAAATACTTGAGAAACTATTACAAAAGAAAGAAGGAAGAATGCTTAAATATTGAAAGGGAAAATAGATCTCAATAAGAAGTTGGAAAAAATTGTAAATATACATATTATAAATGATATTTAAAATTAAATAGTGTATTGTGAAATTTAATTTTTATTTGATGAACTAATTTGAAAAATATTTTGCAATGTAAATAGAGAGATATTTTTCTCATAACATTGATGATGAGATTGAAAATGTTGAAAGACAAAGTGAAAAAAATAATGAACCAATGATTGATGATGTTGTTGAAGATGTTGAAAGAGCTTCGAGTGAAGAATCTGAATGACCATTAAGTATGTATATATATGTCGTGTATTATTGAAATTATATGTATTTATTAGTTTCAATTTCATTCAAACTCTTTTTTTTTTTAATTTAATTATTTAATGTGTATTTATACCCATTTACATTAAATTCTGATATGTACAAATGAAATCAATATTGATGATGAGATGTTAGAAAATGTTGACATTGACACATATGGAGATAAAAAAATATGAATATGTTATATGTTATCGTGTTAAGCTCATTATTGATAAGTTCTTCAAAGATGAAAATGTGACTGTTCAAGTTCAAATTTTGAAAGGTCTCTTAATATCAAAGAAATTAAAAGAAGCTACAACATTATTGGGTATTCGAAAATCAACGAAATATAAAAAGATGAAGGAAAATGCGATTCAAAATATACAAGGTTCTCTAAAAGGTCTAGAAAAAAATTGATATAGATGCACGTAGATCAATACAAATGGCAGTGGTTTTGAATTAAGTACTAAAGAAAACCGTTTGGTATAATTTATGGTAAAAGCATTAGGGACCTCACAAAAAATATTGCACAATCATAGCAAATTTCAATTGCAAATAGATGCAAATGATGAGTTGGCATGTTGGGCAATTATTTGTAGACAACCATATAAAGATAGACTTGGAGAAGATGTTAAAAATATAATATATGAACATTAGATGGAAAATTCATGTGTTTCACCAAAATTAAGGGATGTGATGTAATGAAGAATAACATGAAATCAATATGAAAACATGTAAAACATCTCTTGGACACCACTCAGATAGAGTTGTTTAGTAAGTTCATAGAAGAGAATCATGGGGTTAATGTCTTAATCAATATTTTTTGTGCAACAAAAACCATGGTATGTTAAATCTATCACTATACATGACACTTGTTGTTTTCATTATCATGTAGAATTTTAATTATATTATGACACCTTCTTTAATTTTGGTAAAATATTTTGGAAAAATTCACCTCCTCCATCCAGAAGTGCTCCGTGTCTCATTACTGAAGCTTATTTCAAATCTGCGGGGAATAAAACTTTACAAAGTGGAAGCTTTTTGAACAGGAAAAGCCCACGGGAAAATCTGGTCACAAATTGTCCTTGTGACTGGACGACAGATTTACAATGTGGAGACTTTTATGGAAAAGTCCACAGGAAACAAAAATTTTAAAAGACTATAATATTGGGGAACCGAAATTTTTTATACACATTCTCATCCCAAACTTTGGTAAAAATCCTTCTTACAATCATGGGCTTATTTAATATAATTTGATGCTTTATTTTTGTGAGAATAAGCCATTGGCGATGTTTATTCATATATTCTTTTAATAATTCGTTATCTCGGAGAGGATAACGATCTGGGAGAGTGAACATGTCTTTGATGGTTTCATAAGGAGAATGGAAGCATTCAGGAATATTGTGCTCAAAACATGTATCGCAACCTATTCTAGCATATGATTCATGGTAAATAGGATACATACCTGTTTTGTTCATACCATAATCATTCCACCAATCTCTCATCCAATCACTTTGTTGGTTTCGCTGCATGATTCCTGGGGTACCAAACTTTATTTTGGTGTAGTGGGTTTCCTCTTTGTTGTCTTTATTCAATATGTCCCACCATAATCTTTTGTAGATGCCGAAATCATAGACTATGTCTGGCAAGATGAGACTGGGGTCTTTTCCAGGCCATAGTGCTGCATTATGTGTTGTAAAAGGCCAAGAAGTGTTCCTCATGTGATTTATTGAAAAATATCTTTCATAGACCCCACTTCTACTTCCCCCATGTGACCATATCATGGTTAGATCATGGAAGTCATGTAGAAGAGCATCTGTGCCTGTCTTGCAGCATCCATACTTTTGGAATAAACCATATCGTGGATCCATTTGCTCCCTTTTGGATACACTTTTCTTTCAGGTACTAAATGTAATATATCAGTGTGTGCTTGAAGATTGGCATCTAATACTTTCGTATTTCTTAATTGCCAAGTGGGCTTCCAACTTTCTTTGTATTCTGACCAACTAAGATTATCTGGAATTGTTCTTAGTACTTCTTTTTGTTGGTTTTGATCCCATTCTGTTACTATTACCATCACATGTTCAGGTGGCTGAATAAATTCTCTATGGAGAAAATCTGGCAGATGATTTTCTTTCCCTTTAATATGCTCCACTTCGAAATCAAAGTTTGCGAACAAGGCCTGCCACCGAGCAAACTTAGCTTTTCCCAACTTTTTAATATCTTTGGTTAAGACTTTCTTCATAGCCGAGGCATCAGTCCTTAGCAAGAATTTTTTATTTACAAGATTTACTTCAACTTTATTTATACAATTCCAAGCAGCTTTAACTTCCTTCTCTATAGTAGAGTAATTTTGTTCTGCTCGATTCCAGGTTCCTGAAGCAAACTGTACAATTTGTTCTTTACCTTCCTTTTTCTGTTAGAGGATGCCTCCCCATCCAATATTACTTGCATCTGATTCTACGATCTTGAAGGCATTATCATCAGCTACATAAAGGATAGGTAGTATTTGACTTTACCTTTGATTCGTTGGACAACTTTAGTATGAGCCTCGGTCCATTGAGGTGGATTCTTCTTGAGCCTTTGATTTAACAAACTTTTGTCCTTTGCACAATCTTGATAAAAGTTACTCACATAATTTAGACATCCTAGAAATCTTTGGAGCCGGGTCTTATCAGTGATAATATCAGGAAATTTTTTAGAAAATTCTAATGCATGCTTTTGCAAGGATATTTGGCCATTGAATATGGTGTGGCCAAGAAACTTTACAGAGGTTTGGAATACCTCTATTTTCTTCTTGCTTAAAACCAAACCATTTCTTTTTACCAACTATACAAAGGTCTGCACATGCTTGAAATGATCTTGAATATTCTTTGAAAAAATTAGGATGTCATCAATATAGACCAGGAGCCAATCAAAGTAAGGTTTGAAGATGGAATCCATTACCTTCTGGAACTTAGAGGGAGCATGCTTCAATCCAAAAGGCATTACGTTCCATTCATAATGTCCTGCAAGCACGCTGAAGGTTGTTTTGAACTTATCTTCTTCGGAAATGGCGACCTGCTAAAATCCTGACTTTAAGTCAAATTTTGAAAATATTTTTGCTCTTGCTATCATTCCTACTAAATCTCCTGTGTGGGGGATCGGATATGTGTTATATGCAAGAACAAAGTTCAGAGGTTTGTAATTGATTACAAGCCTTGGGATACCTCTAACCTATTCTGATCTTTTGTTTACATAGAACCCATAACAGTTCCAAGGACTGTCGGATTCTCTAATGAGTCTTATGTTCAAGAGTTGCTTTATCTCCTTTTCACACAAATCCCTATATTCTTTATTCATCAGGATTGCTCTGCTTTTGCATGGCTTCTCAGTATACTTTGTCTTGTATGGTAAATTGACTGTGTGTTGCTTCCGATGCCAAAAGGCATTTGGTTCTTCTGAACATCATTCATCCTCTATCATCTTTTTGAGCTCAACAATTTTCATTTTGTTTAGAGGATTCTTCAGTTGTTCTTCAATATGTATTGAGGACTTCAGATCCTTTAGATATGTTAATTTTGCTTCGGCTCTATCTAAGTCCCTGACTGTCTGGACCATGGTTGAAATACTTGGACTTATGATGTAAGGCATTTCAATCCCTTTTGACCTTCCATTTGAGGTTGGGAATGTGATAAAGTAGCTAGCTTTATTATTCTTCAATCGTATTGAACCATTCAATTGCGGCTAGGAAGATATTATCCAAAATGCAATCTATGGGTATACCTGAGACTACAAACTTAAGCTTTATACAATGTTGGTCAAAACATATAGAAGCTTTTGGTACTTCATATCTGAGTGTTTTGTTTCCTAGACTAACAAGCTTCCTTTCTGCAGAAATCCAATATTTTGTTGGGATAACTTTTGAATTTAAGACATTTACATCTGCACCAAAATCCAATAGTGCAGTTAGTGAAAACATTTCTCCTTGTATACACAGATTTACCTTTACATGGTGCTGCTAATATTCAATTGCCATGATTCTCATCTCTCTGAATCCTAAAATAGGATCTTTTTGTCCTTCAATGATTTCTATATTTAGATTTTGGTAGGAGGTTGTAGTGTTCCATTCTTGGACACTTTCAGGCTATTTTCCTTTTTCTAGTTTTGCAATTCTAGATTTTAAACCAGAAATTTCATCTTTAAGATGATGTATTTCTTTGCTTATCTCCCCCAAGGTGAGTGAGCAAACCTTGTTATGTGGTTGATGTTTCTGGAATGATTTGGTATTCCACTCAAATGAAGCATCAACAAATAATGGCTTTTTGGCAATATTTTTAGAAGAACTTGATACATGTAGCTAATCCATGAAAGCTACAGTAAGTCTTTCCTTCATATCACCTTCTTCCATGGCTCGGATTTGAGAAAGAATCATGAATTCTTCTTCTTCAGTATGAGCCATCAACACCTTTCCTTTTGTGGTACTAAATGTGCTTCTTCAATAGAGGATTCACTGTAAAAATCAGAATAGAGTCAGAATAATGTGGGCATTCATAGTTTTCTGAGTCTGAGCATGCACAAGTTTGCATATGTGCATGTAAATCTTCAACAGATGATTCTGATGAAGAGCTGAAGGAGTCAACAGATGACTCTTCTAATTGTTGCTGTTGTAAATGTTTTGTGACTGAAATATTTGGGCAGTGATTTGTCTCATGATTTTTGGACCCACACTTTCTGCATTGTGTTTGGGTCTCTATTTTGACAACTTTATCATGTCCGTTCGGAGGCTAATTTTTCTTACCTCTATTTTTCTTTGATTCTTCACCCACTGGACATCTATTGGATGTATGCCCTGTCTTGCCACAAAGCCAACAAGTCAGCTTATTCCATTTTTCTTGTTTGGATGTATGCAGGTGTATATATGAAGGCTTATAATAATGTGTCCTAGGCACATACCTATAATGTCCCTTTCTAGTCCTTATAGGGACTTTTCTTTTTAAGGATCGACTTTTATTGTTATAGAATTTGGCACTCTGCTTATATTCCTTTTTGGTTCTCTTTTTGGCTTTCCTCTTTCTAACCAAAGGATCATCAATGGTTAGACCATATTTACTGGAGATAGATTTACTATCTGGAAGCCTTGACAATTTTTGTAAGGATCTATTTACCTTAGAACTAGTGCACAAACTGACCATTGTTTTTATAATGAGAGAATAAATCTCTTCCCAGGTATATGATTCAAAAGGTAATTGAAATACTTCTTGCAATTTAATATAATCAACAAATCTAGATGGCAGAGCTGCAAGGTATCCCTATTTTTTTTTTTTAATTTCATTCTTATTTTAATAAAGTTAATTTTTTTAAAGTCAAAATTAAATTTTTTTATATTTACTTTAAACTACTTTATTTTCATATTTATTTTGTTTTTTATTTTAAATTTAAATAGGATAGATTAGTAATATTAATATTTATAAGGATTTTTTTTTAATCAAATCTTAGAGGATTCAATTTCTTTCACGTGTAAAGTTTTTTTATGAGTCTTACATTATTTAGAATGTTTTGTATTAGTTATTAAATTTTTAAAATTTTTAAAATTTTTATTTTGATCAACATGACCAAAATTTCAACTTTGATGACAAACGCACAACGTTACACATCACACTGGACTGTTGGGCTGTAGAAGGAGCCTCTCGGCTCAATAATTCCTTATGATAATTTTGAGTGAAGTTTGAACTAGTCTCTCCTCTATAATGTTAATTATTTATTAGTTATACATTGTATATCTAGTCATAACAATATTCTCAATAAAGAGAAAATCTAACTTTTACATGAAAAATAGAATAAAGAATATTACTTTTAATTTTGATAATTAGAAGTTATAAATATTTATAAATTTTATTCAATTTTTTCTTTACGCATTTTATAAAAATGTTGTAAGTCTAAATTTATATTTATAGATTATTAATATTCTTTCTTTCATTTTTTAAAAAATGTAATAATTCAAATTCACATTCTATATAAAATACAATAAATGATAAGAATTCCAAAATAAAATAATTTTTTATAATTAAAAAAGTATGTTAATTAAAATCCAAATTTAATCCATCTTATGTCAGTTATTAATTCATATTCTTTCAAGGTCAAAAATATATTTTATATTTACAATAAAATAAAAATATATATTTAATATTAAAATTTCAATTAAAACTTATGATAAAGATTAAACTCATCTCTGATTTTCTATCTTTTATTATAATAGGGCATGTATAATATATTTCATAAAATTAAAAATAAAATTATATATTCAATATTTAAAATCTCAATTAACTTATGATAAATTATTAATTCATTTTCATTTATTATATTTTTATTATAATAGGGATGTAATGAAAATACAATAAGGATGCAAGAAAATAATGTTAATTTAGATGTTTAGAAAGAAAAGGGAAATATTGAAAAATTGTTTGTATTATACCATTTTTATTCATATTTCTATATATATATATATATATATATATATGTGTATGTATATGTATATATAACATTAAGGAAATGAAAAAGATCAATATTTGTTTATGTTTAATATTATTTTATGTTATAAAGTGTAACATGGCATTGGACTTTTTGACTACTTAGTCTATTTGGTTCATGTTTTTAATGGGCTTGGCTACTCTATCAATTAGATCTCTATTAGAGTTCTCAATAGACTCGTGAGTTGAATTTAAAAAAAAAAAAATTATGAAAAGTGCAAGTGTACATAACATTACCCATATAGCAAGGAGTTAAATTATTTTGTTATGGAGAAGTTTCTTAAAAGGGTATGGGGAGAAGAGTTGGATAGAAAGAAGAAGTACTACATTGAGGAATTCAACCCTATGTGTGATCTACAACAAAAAGAGTTCATTGGAGCTAGCATTATGTGGAGGGAAAAGGTTTTTGTTGCTCAAGGACCAACTCGCATCGAAAAAGGCCTAAAGAAGCTTGGGAAGAACGGATGTGTACATTTTGCATGTCTGGGGCAGTGGAATCAAAAAAACGTTTCATTTTGGAATGTGATGCATTCAAAGACATTAGAGAAAGTTATGAGAACATGTTACCATCAATTTCTTGGCATTGTCTTTTCAGCAAAGAGATTCTTGGAAAGTTGAGTAAGCTCATCATCAATTTAAATGAAAAAAGATTCAATTACAAAAAACCAAAAACAAAAAATTAATAATTTCATAAACTATTTTTAACCATGTGAACTTAAAAATATCATTTCATTTTATTTTTATCCCACCGTACTATCATGATAAACATATGGTAACTTTTTTCTATTCATATCTATCGATGGTAACTTTTTCTATTCATAACAGCTTAGCCCCAAATTCTTATTTGATGAGTGGAACCTTGTCTACTCTATTAATGTTGACACTTCTATTTCAATTTTGAAGGTGTACCCCGATGACCACAACTAACCTTCTATAATGACTAATGTGGTTAACATCTAATGATTATGTATAGCGTGGTTGCTTCAACTTTTATCCCGTGCACGCTTTTTGATAACCACAACCAACCTTTTATAATGGCTAATGTGATTAATATTTAGTATGTGATTAATATTTAGTGATAGTTATGAATGGGTGTTTCAACTTTTATTAAAAATTGTTAATGTGGGTTTGTGAATGTTGAATTTATATTTATTTTAATTAAAATTATTTGTATATTAATTATGAAGGATCATTTAAGTTATTTTTAAGTTCATTCTATAAATTAAATTTTATTTTTTGTTACTTAAAATGGTATATATATGGATTCAACATTCTAAGAAACTATTGGAACACTTAAATTGTGGAGAGTTTACAACTCAAACTTGTGATTACAAGAAATCTCTATCAAATTATAGGCAAATTAGATCAAAAAAATATGCCCAGGAATCATCCAAAAAAATATATAGATAAACTACAATATTTTAAGTGTTATTAATCAATTATTATTGAAAAATCAGCACAAGTTTATTTTAATTTTGAATTATTGTAAATTTAAAATAATTAAAATAATAATTAAAATGTACATATACATATAACCAGCATAAGTTCTACTTTGAAGGCAACATTCTCGAAGAAGTTGTCGATTACAAATACCTCAAAATTGACTTCAACAAAAATCTAAGGTGAAATGGTTGTAGAAAGAAAGAACTTTGGGGGTTGCAAAAAAATTTTATGCTTTTCAAAATAGGTGTAAAGAGGCAAGAGTTATGGGACTTGAAAACCACTCAAACTCCTTTTAGGTTTCTAGTGATTCCGGTGATTCTCTATGGTTGTGAACTGTGGGCTAGCCGTACCTTCGACATGCAGTGGAGACAAATTGAGAAAATTCATAAGCATTTGATTACAAACAAATTTAATATTAAAAGTGCATTTCCTTATGATATCTTCTTAAGTGAAACAGGATTGCTCCTATTGAAGCAATTTCTATGGTGCGATTCATAAGGTATTTAAAAAAAATTGAGCAAATGGAAGAGGGTAGATGGCCTAAGGTTGTCTTTAATGATAGATTGTGCAAGAGAAAAAAAACTTGGATGCAACAAAATAACAAATGGTTTAGTAAATGGGGTATTTGCTTGAACGCATGTCCCATAAACAACAAAGAGATAAAAGCTTTTATTATGGAAATGTTCCACAAACGTACTTGGGATAAGGAGCTAGGAAGAAAGAAAAATTACTATATTGAAGTGTTTACTCCCACTCATAATCATCAACCAAAAGCATACAAAGCATACATAGAGGCCAATATCTCTTGGAGAGCCAAAATTCTTATTGCTTAGTTAAGGACTAATTCTCATCAACTTCGTTGTGAAACAGGGTGCTGGAAAAGGCCAAAAAAAGTGTGGGAGGAAAGGGCATGCATTTTTTGTTCTTCTGGAAAAGTGGAAACAGAAAAACATTTCATTTTAGAATGTGAGGCCTTCAAAGACAACAAGGAAAGTTATGCAGATATGCTGATAGTTAGCTCTTGGGTAATCTATTTAGCGAGGGGTTTGTCGAGAAGTTGGGAGCATTTATTTTGAAGCTTCACAGAAAAATGGTCGAATACATCAAGCAGATGAAGAAGCAATCTGTCCCATAGGTTATCTTTAGCCTCGTGGATGTTAAAATAATTTCTTTCTCTTTCTTCTTTCTTTTCTCTTAAGGATTTCAAATTTGTGTAAAAAATACTTAAAATATATAAATAGTGTCTAATCAATATTTATAATAATAATAATCTAATTTTAAAGTCATGACTAAGTCAAACACCAAATTAGAACATGAGACCTCATTGTTTATAAGACAAATGATTTGTCTTTGCATATTGATTTGGCTATACTAAAATTTATAGAGGTGTGCATACTCTACTCCCCTCTAAATTTGAACATATAACCTTATAAGATGAAACATATTCTTAACCATTAAACCCACTCAAACTGTACAAGCATATATTTATTCTAACTTTGGAAATCTTACATATCTAAAAGAATAAAACTATCATTCCTCAAAATATGGAAAAGGAATGTTGAAAAGAATAAAAGATGGATATATTACAAAAAGAACAATATAGAGTATAATTGTTGTAAGTTAGTATATTACTCACCTCAAATATATTTAACCTAAATATATAATTATAAAAAGTCACCATGATCATGTATAGGGTTATAATTTGTCATACTAAGTGATATATATAAGATGTTTGCCTATTTTTGTATCATGTCAAGAAATAAAAATAAAATATTTACTTATTTATATGTATTCAATTGGTTTGTCAATTAGGTAATGTTGTAGCTGCTATGACAACACCCAAAAAAATTGACCTAACACTCAAATTTTGGGACCCCCCTGCTCTTCATGACCTGGTCATCATACAAGTCCATGATGGTGTTGTAGCGGCTACAACCACCCTCCAAAATGTTGGCTCGCATGCAAATTTCGGAGCCTACCTTGGATCCTGCGATCGATCATCCTTGGTCACTTGTTGGTAAGCCGATGATCTCAAGTTTCCCCTCCTTGATCTTAAGAGTTGTTCATGTTCTCATCTTTATGCAGCATGTGTCATCTTGGGCATAGGGGTTGTTGTTTGTCATGCAAAGGGAATGTTGTTTCGCTTCAAGGGAAATCTTGTGCGTAGGAGTTGTTTTCACTACATAGATATGTTTGACACTCACTTCACCAATTTCCTGAAAACCTAGCCTCATCCAGCTTCCCAAAACTCTGCACTTTGCTTTTGCAACCATCAGGCTTCCTCCCTTACTTGTTGAAACTCCACAGTGCATAGAAACCCCAACATCCCTTGGCATCCAAAACTGTGCAGTGGTTTCCTCCAATGTCCTTCCCCAGCCAGAACCCACTGTCTTCAGAAATTGTGCAGTGTTTCCCCTCAACTGCCCAACTAGCATTGCTCTCCAAA
This sequence comes from Pinus taeda, assembly GCA_000404065.3. Taxonomy (NCBI): domain Eukaryota; kingdom Viridiplantae; phylum Streptophyta; class Pinopsida; order Pinales; family Pinaceae; genus Pinus; species Pinus taeda. The sequence goes on from APFE030922297.1 coordinate 22,586, forward strand.
AATACACAGAGCAGTCCAGCTGCCCTGCATCCAGAAATTGCACAGAAGTGTCCTCCCAGGACCCCCATCTTGCAGCAGTGTCCTGTGCCTCAAAACTGCGCAGTGTTGTCCAAGCTACCTTGTCTATCTTGCATGCAAAAAACTACGCAGATGGGCCTCCCATGGCCTCATCCTAGTAGCAGCCACTGCCCACTGAAACTACGATGATCGATCTTTTAGTGACTATAGGAAAGGTAACATGTTGAGATCACTCCCAAGAAGTTGAGGACAAGGACCAAGAGACTAAGTGATGGCAAAATATTAGGACCGCATGCAAACTTCGTCAGATGCATGACCATCTTGAGGGTAAGTATGGTAAGTAAAGAACACCTTCTGAAGTACATCTCTTAGTTGAGTTTGCAGGACTTCTTGCCATTGTCATGTCATCCTGTCTTCAGTAGCATGCATGTTTGCAAACACAAAAGTCATTTCATATGTTTCCTCTACATGTCTTGCTTCCTTTTCGCTTGTTTGACCAACACTTGTTTTCGGCATGTTGATTGATATGTCATGCTTGCGACCTTGTTTTGGTGATATCAAAGGTTTGTATTTGTGTGCATGAGTGTTCGCTATGTAAACATATATCGCACTCACACACGATGTTGTAAGCACTATTGCGCAAATGTCATCACGGTCGTCTGAAGGTCTATTCGAAGTGTTGCACTTGTCGCTTTCACCATTAGATAGTCCCACAATCAGCCACATTGAGCATATGTTGTCTTGTTGGTTTGAGGTGTCTTGTCATCGAGTCATGTTGAGTATGTGTTCGCAAGGTCATGTATACATGAGTTCACTCGCTCACACACTTGACCATTTTGCCAAAGATCTGTCGATCAGAGCACCCTCCATCAGTCGGACCTCCACTGAGCTACACTGCACAGTGTCAACAATTAGTGACCAAGTATTGCTGCTTAGAATTACGCAGAGTTGGAGGTTGCCTCCTAGGCAGTCTACACTGCTCAATCTTGGAATCGACCTGGCTGACTAACACCCAGAACAATGCAAGAGTTGCCCAAAAATTTATCCCAATCTGCGTTGCTCACAAGCCTATCCATCAAGCCTCCCGCTAGTCAACCGAAGAATTTGATTGGGCAGTGACCACGTGCTTCACTCCTCCCAAAAATTGTGTAGAAGTTGTCGGCATGCCTTCCTCCACTAACTGAAGAAATTATGCAGACAAGAGGGACAAGCAACTGTTTCTTGTTACTGCATTGTCTCTGAAAATTATGTAGTTTTGTTAGTTAGTCCCCCTGCCAGCCGACCTACTGCTCCTCCTGAAAATTGTGCAGTTTTCTTGGACTGTCAACTAGATGCCTGACACCCTGCTCAGCCCGGAAATTGTGCATACATGTTCTCCATTAATGCCTCCCAGTGTTGCATAGTTTTGGTCAGCAAGCTCCCACAGTTCGCTCCCAACCTCCCTTGAGAATCTGCGCAATTTCCACTATCAGTGCTCCCTGCTACCCGCATTGCCTTCCTTGGAAAAATTGTGCAGTTGTACCTCCCAATTGAGCCAGATCCCGTAGAATGTCACTACTATCCCAGACTCCTCAACCTATCCTCTCAGTGATTGTTAGGCTTCGAATATGCCATTTTTCCATCATACAAAACCACTATTCATAACCCAAATTCCGACACTTTTACACTCATTTCACACCATAATTCCATCACTTATCGCCAATTCAAATCCTACACTTCGTGGTTGATTATCCTTAGTTTTCTTAGATTTTCTATGAGTATAGATTATTTAGTAGTGATTTACTAATGATGGTGTTTGCTAAATTCATTTGCCGTAGGGTTCCATTGCCAAAATTCTTCACAAGCTTGGAGGTGAAAATATCTAATTTGGAGCTTCGACATCTCGGCATGCTTTCGGGGAAAACCGAGGAAGATTATTGTCCAAAATGATGTTCTAACACCTTCTCATGAGTTGTATTTCATCCATGTCGTACATGTGGGTCTCTAGAAGAAAATCAACAAATCTGCTCAAAATTTGAACAATTTTCAAACTACCAAATTTGACCTCGTTTTGTGTTCAAATGGAGGTGAATCTGGAAAATATGAGCAAATGGGTTTTTTACCAATATAGAAAATTATCTATAAATGAAACTATTTCTCAAGATTGTGTTTGGTTCAAAATTTACACGTGGGTCTTTAAGGTAGTTTCATTAAAAAAACAATGTTTTTTCTAGAATTCTAAAATCTTGCAAAAAGAACCAAACAACCAACTTCATGCATGCTTTCCGAGGAGATGGAGTTGAATGAGACAAATATAAGAGAGGTTTTTGTTGAAAATATGACAAATTAGGCTCCCTCCAAACCATTTTCCAAAATTCGCCATGGTTAGGAAGATATGCCAATATCTTTGAGGCCAATTTGTTAAAAATATGCAATTTTCCAGAATTAAGGAAAATGACAAGTTTGCCTTGTAATTTTTGTTGAAATTTGGTACCAAAGGACAGATGGTTCCTTAAGGCTTTGATCTTTGGCCTAGGGAAAAGTGTCCAAAAGAATTTAATTTTTCTCCTAAAGTGACTTTATAATTTTTATAAAGTCAAATCTAATTTAAAAATGACTTTAAGTGATAAAGTTACTAAAGTTTAATTTTAAAGTGACTTTAATAAAGTCAATGTAAAATTAGAAGGAAAGTGACTTTGGAAATAAATGACTAAGTGGGTCTTTATTAAAGTGGGGTGAATTAAAAAATAGAAAGTGAGATTTAATGAGCATTTAATCTCAGCCCTAGATCTCAATCTATTTCAGCCATTGGATTTAGGGGTTCCCCAAAAGTCACTTAGGATTAGATTAAAGGAGGAAAAGGAGGAAAAGGTCATTCATTCTTTCATGAGCAGATTGAGAGAATGAGAGCAAGAGAACAAGGGGGATTTCTGGACAGAGAGGAGAAGGAGGCAGCGGCTTGGCACACATTCCAAGGCAGCACTTTAGAAAATCCGTACAGCTGAGTTAGCACACAGCAAAAGGCAGTATTTGGGCACAGTTTTCAAGGAGGCCGTACAACAGATTTTGAGGAGGCCATACAACAGTATTCAAGGAGGTCGTACAATAGTTTTTTTGTGGAGGCCGTACAACAAATTTGGAGGAGGACGTACAACAGTTTTCAAGGAGGCAGTACAACAGATTTGGAGGAGGCCGTACAACAGTATTGTTGTTCTGTTTTGCTGGTTGCAAGTTTTCCAGTTGGTTGTGAGGCACAAAAAACGAGATAAGTTGTAAAAGTTTGCTTGCTGATTTTTTTGCTGAATATTTCTCACTGTAAAAAGCATTTTTAGAAATAAGGAGCTCTCGAACTGGTTTTCCCCAAGAGTTGTAAGGGGTTTTTCCAGGGTCACCTTGACCAAAAGTCACTGTGTTTTAAATGTTTTTTATAATGTGTTTATTATTTTGTTGCTGTTTTTTTTTTTGTATTTTCCAGCATTCTGTAAAATTTCCAAATTTTTGTTTTCAGCAAAATTTATTTTTTCAGTTGTTGAATGTATGGATATGGGAAAGGGCATTTAACTATTTTGGAGAAATAAGGTGAAACTGAAAACCGGGGTGGGAAATGATAAATTTTTACAATTTTTATAAATGGCTTAGCCATGGCCTGTGTGAGGGGAGGGGAACGATATAATAGAAGAAAGGATTGTTGTAATACATTTTTGGCTTTGCCCCGGAAGGACCAACAAGGATATATGCATATGAATTTATATTTTGAACTTTAACACAATTCTGGTTTTGCAGTCAATTTGTTTTAAGTATTAATGTGTTTTTTATTTTTAAAAGAGTATTGAGTTAATTTAAACTTACTCCGGGAGTGGAAAGAGCTCACCATAGCTTGGAAGAAAGTTTTGTAAATATCACAGGATAGAGGTAGCATGTTTGATTTAGATCTAGATGTAGGGATTTTATTTTGAAAGCATTTATTAATTAGATCTCATAATTTCGATTATGTACTTAACTGTAATTTGTTTTTCTTGAATTTAAATAGACATATCATCATCAACTCGTTGCAAGCTAATGAATGGTGTTGATCAATGATTTTATTGCATGAATAATCCCTTTGTTACAGGTTTACGAGTGGAATACTTAAAGATGCTTCTTAATTGGATAAACAAGAGATAAATAACTTTATTTCTTTTAAATATGAATTGAAATCGATTATGTACCTTACTGATTCACTATAATTTCTTGTAACATTGTGTTTTTGCAATCAGTTATTTGAAAGCAATGCAAAGAGACCATTAAATCATCGTTTGGAGTTGTAGTTTAGTTTTGAAATTCGTTATAATTGTAATTAGTTATTGGTAGAACCATTAGACAATGTGCTTATGTTTGAATGATTTCTTGAGTTTGATTAAAATAGTTCCTTATTTTGTAGTCTTTTGTCTGAAAGCATGTTAATTAGAATCTTAATTTCCTTTGAAGAAATTGCAGAGTGATGATAGAGGTTAGTTTTAATGCTTATTGATTTATGTGATCTTGGGAATTAGATTAATTACAATCTTGTTTGAACTATTGCCTTATTTTAAAATCATTTGAGTGAAAGTGAATTTTGTTGGATGCGATTTAGCATAAGTTTGATGTTATTTTGAGTTAGTCTCGGTTGACTTAAGATTCTTGCATTTAGATTTAATAGATCTTAGTGTTTGATTTAAGATTTCCATTATTTAGATTAAGATTGAAATCTTTCGAATGATAATTAGTTTTGTTTGATTTCATATTTCTAAAATTTATTGTTGAATTGCAGTTAAGTTTTACTTGCATTGAGATTAAGTTTGATTGATTTACTTTACTTAGATTGAGATTAAAATTGTTTATTTGAATTTTGTAATTAATTCAGAAATACGAATTTGATGTTAATTTAGGTTAGATGATTTGATCCCGCGATACCTGCACTTGTGCCGTTAAGTCTTACGACCTCGGATTGATAATTTAATGTTGGAATTATAACAAATATAATTTCCCTAAAACTTTTGGCTTCGTTGTCGGGGAGGTGCTAAAAGGATTAGAGCATAGTTTCTTTCATTAGTTTTCAGTGTGATCTTAGTTGTAGGGAAACTAGAGGGCGGATATGAAAATAAGACGTGAGTGAAGAGCCACACATCCAATTTGGTTTAGGGTCACTCCAAAGTTTGGTTGTCCAAGTAAGTGAGGATTTCAAGTTTGGTAAGTTCTATTGCAATTAGCAGTTTTTAATTCATTTATATTAAAATTTCAAGCTCTTTAAAGACAAAATATTTTTGGGGTGTTGTAAGAACCCTTTTGTACTAATTCATGTTGCAAGACAGGGTTCATCAATCAGCAAGAAAAATTCAAGAATGATTGAGAGCTTGAAGAATGTCCTTTGAAGTACTTTCTCAAATCCTAGCAATAGTTGGGATATCTACGTCTTAAGAAGAGTTCATCCTGACCACATTCAGGAAATTATCTATCTCTCCACAACCAGAAAAGGATTTGGAAGTCTCCTTTGATTCCTCTTGCCTGTCTACCAAGGAGATCGAGAAGTCATGTACCAAATCTGATGGGGAGCATCCAACTGAACCTGGGATCGAAGAACTTTTACCATGGCCATCAGCAAGCCTTGTATGCATTCTGGAGACCAATTATTCAAGTTTTCCTAGCATGACCGAGGACGACTTTCAGAGTGGTTCAAATGAAGAAATGGGCCAATACCACCAGGATTACCTCGAGCATTTGTTCTAGATAACAATTTAGTCAAAGTACCACTCTCATCTTCAAGTACTCTTTGTATCACATTTTTCAAAACTGTTGATTTTTCATGCTCATGTACCTTCTAGAGTCTATATGTTAAAATATGAGCATGAATATATCCTTGTACTTGATCCGCACATGGTTTCATTGGAAGTTCTCTTTCACTTAAAGGAGGACATATATTCTTTAGTATAGTAGGAAAGTTAGCAAATAAATAAGTGAAATTAGTAAAGAGAAAAACAAGTCCTTTTGTGAAAACCAGCTTGTCTAGCGCAACTGGGTAGGGATTTTACTTGAAAACCAAGTAACTGGTGGGCAAGATTCCCAATAAAGTTTATAAATTTGTATGATTTCTTCAAATCATGTATCTTTCAATTCATTGTTTTGTACTCATGTTGGTTGATGTGGGATCCCTTAAGGTCCACCTGCCAACAAGCCTTGTCCCATCGACATTAGCAAATTATCTGGGACCAAGGTTAGGGTTAGATAAGGTATCTAGGACCCTGCATGCCTTAATGGCAGGTATCCTTTTCATCTACTAAGGAAATACATCAATGTTTCTTGGTGACTGAATTCTGCAGTCCATTCGACTTCGACAAATCCATTCATGGCTAGTAGAAAGTACCTAGTGCCTTGATTCCCATTGACATCAAAGGTGGGATATATCACATTGGTTAACGACATGCTCAATGGTCAGTAATATAATGATTATTGCTTATGTTCGACATCGACACCATTTATTCACATACGCAAGATTGCACATGGGTGTGTAACGGTGGAAGACTATACGGTTTTGACATCTCAACACAGGTTTGCAGCAGTTTGGATTTTTGTATCAGCATTCCCATTGTCATTTGCAACAATAGTCACCTTTCCTCAATTGTTTGGGGACATACAACTCCTCAGGCATGGGGGAGAAGGGGACCTTCAGTTCATCCTTCAACACTTCATCTCATCCTTCATCCATCAACCTTCTTTAACATATCAGATCATCAGTCACATCAGCTCCATCCAGTTCATCATCCGCTTCATTTTGTAGCACCGAGCAAATCAACAACAAAGGTAAAACTTGGTAAATTTGGCTTATGATTCTCTAGTTCATTTGAAGGTTAAAGAAGCTTAATGATTCGCCACTTCTCATTCCATGCATTTCATCTTTCCTAAACCATTATCCTTCTATTTCCTTCCATTCATTATGCATATACTCTGATTACAAGACCATGTTAAAGGCAAAAGCCATATGGTGTATTAATAAAGGCATTCTCTATAGTGTCTTCTCCAAGCATTATATTCACAGGATGAAGTCATTACAACCATGAAATGATAAAGGAAACCACCTATAGACATTGGTCTTGTTAGACTTTAAGCTTCTGGGGTTGTTATTTGGTGTAGTATTTTCCGGATTATCCACAGTATCATATTCATCATGTCGACGTTTCGAACCCCAAAGGGGATCCATCATCAGGACCAAAAAATGGTTTTTGAGAGAAGAATCCTCTAACCAGTGTATATATAAACCTAATTAAAGCATTAATTTATAAAAATATAATAGAAACTTATAAATAAAATTTTTTAATTATATGACATAATAATAATAAATGAATTAAAAATTATGTTTTAATAAAATAAGTAATTATTCACCTTGAGCTGGTCAGCTCCCCACTTTGACAACACTCCATATCATATTTATACGCCCATTTCTCTTCTTTGTAGATTCAGTCCTGAGGATGAGTCTTGTTCTATACTTGAAACATAGACAACATAAAAATGCATATTGTGGAATATCCCAGCCCAAAATCTCAAAAACCACACCACATAAATCTACAAACAATTATTGTTCACGTTGTCTCGCCCCTGTGGACTATTTTGCCAGACACTTGATAGATTCATTCTTGTAAACTTGTTATAACGGTTGTCGCACTTGTGTGGACTATTCCATTGGGTGTTGTACACGATATTTGTTCACTTTGTGTTTGTGGTTGTCGCATCCATGTGGACTAATCCATCGGAAGCTGCACAAATCCTGCTGTGTGGTGTGTCTCTAGCCGAGTTGGGACTATTCCCTTTTGACTTGAGATTCACTCTCACCCCCTTCCTCTGCAGTGAAATAACTTTGACACAAGCGACATTAAGCACTCACCAAGCACACGAACCTCATTGTTTGAAGACTAAGTATACCAGTCTCATGTGCTGACAAGGAAGAGCTAAGGCATATCTTTAAGATAATGGAAATCAGGTCATCATATCGGATGGGACTCCTACACCAAATAGTGTGAGGTCTAGTTGGGACTTCATACCAAGGAGATCCCCTGAATGTTGGCGGGTACAACACCGTCAATAGATGTCTTATGTATTACAACACACATTTCACGTGTTCATTTCTCATTTGAATACATCAGGGTTTGTGAAGTTCTTGTTCTCGTTATGTATTCTACAACCTTGTATTTTGGTCGTTAGTTATACTTCTCCGTATTTCGCATTCTATGATATGTATCTTTAAGCTTGAATTTGCATGAGTATTTCATGGAATTTCAAGGCATAATGTTTCCATTTCCATGTTAAAAAATCACCTCTCAAATACACGTTATTTCAATCAGTGAGGGGATTTGTATGCATTAGGGAAATGATTGTTTATCTTCCAAACTAGAATCTTCAAAAAAACATAGCCTATATTAAGCCCATTTTCAAGAAAGAGTTTGACATTTGCAAAACCACCTAGAAGTCTCTTTAGAGTTTTATAAAGCCTATTTTTTTGAAATAGGCTCAATTAACTATTTATGTTTGCAATCCCTACCATTCACCGTGCATTTCAAGTTTTAAGATGTAAAGTGATGAAGGTGGTAAAATTTTCATTTGCGAATGTGACAAGCCATGTAATGCAGCATAGAGTGAAAGGAACTTATAAGAGTTAATATTGACTTTCTTGCAAGTAAATGGGTCCATGTCACGAAATATTACGATGAAGTTTGATTTTATTTCCCAAAGCAGCGTCACTCATGTATCACTTCATGTTCTTCAAAAGCATGGCATTATGTATTGAAAATAGGATTTCAAGGGGCAAGCCAAAGTTTTTAAAGACAGAATATCCAATGTATTGTTATGATGGCGACTAGAATCAAAATGACAATTGTGCATTTGGCATGCCATTTAATGAAAGGAAGATGTGTGGGTTATATGATAAAAGATCGTGCTATTAGATAATACAATGAAAAATTGATGCCAAAAAAGGCATTAAGATGAAAGGGTTTTAATTGCCAAAGGAGGTGGATCAGCGTCGAATCTCAAACGGAGGACAAAACGTTCAAGTTACAATCTATGTGTTCGAACCCTCTCTGGTCAATAACTTTTATACACGAAGACCATGTACAATCACTCTATGCTTGATAAGCAACTGTGTAAACATTGATTTAAAAGGATTCATTAAACGTCTTTGGCACACCATATTAAGAATATTACGAATCGAACTATGCATGCAACGAGTGTAATATGGAGGTTGTAACAAGCTATATATGTTAATGTTATATAACCTCATATATCATCGCGTGTAAGATATCAAGATAACCTATGAAGTTACTCAATTTTACACATATATCTAATGCAATGATGGTATATTAAAATAATGCATTGAAGCGATGGGAATATATTAATTATTGGAATGTTGGCGCATGGGAGATAATGTAATCAATGCGTTGTTGCATGTATACATTCAATTAAAAGAAGATTACTGATATAAGGTTGTTTTAAAAAGTTACATGCCAATGTAGGGCTGATTCAAATGGAAAGTGGAATATACCCATGGTATTTATCCACCCATGGTGTTCATCCACCCATGAGATCTACCCATGGTATTATAAGTGACATCCACCCATGGTATTAATCCACCCATAGTATTGTAAGTGGCATCTATCCATGGTATTCATTTACCCATGGTATTTACCCACCCATGTAATTTACCCATGGTATTGTAATTAAAAAAGACTATAAGTAACAAGTCACATTTTGTAAAAGGATAGATTGTCCACCATAATATAGCTTTTCGATTTATTCTCTGTTTTAATAAAAAGTTTTCTCTGTGGTTTTTTATTATTGTGCATTGTCCTCTTTTCTTCTATCATTTCATTTTTTTTAGATCCTGGGGTCCTCCCTCCAAGATCTGGATCAGTGGTATTAGAGTCAGGTTATAACTCCATGAGAATGAGGGTTTGAAGCATATTTCAGTTTCAAAATTTTGCAGCGACCTTCAGCAAAATTCATGCAAGTGCTACAATATCCATAGAGAATTATAGAAGGTGAAAAAAATGTTCATTTGAAATTATTTTCCATTAGCTCAAATGGGTTTTTTTATGGAATTTTATTTCCTTTCCTAGTTTGAGAGATATGAGCAATTGAAGTTATACATGTCTGGAACGTTGCGCAACCGCGTGTATTATGATTTTTTGGAATTGTTTTCTCACTCCATAGGTCATGAAATTTCAATTGTCTTATATCAATAGAAATATCTCTTTAATACCTCAAATGGAACTTTGACGAAATTTGATTTCATCACCTGTGGCAGAAGTTATAAGCAAAGTTGTAGCAAGAGGTCTATAATGTGAAAGAAGCCTTTACAAGATCTCATTGGATAGGAAAATCTACAACACCCATGGCCACTTTTGTTACAATTATGCAACATATTTATAGTTCAGGTACATCTCTGGTGTGGCCTGGTTCTATACCCTACTCAGAATCCATGTGTTTTTATATCTAGAGTAGAAATCAAAGCGGGTTCCCTTGGAGATGTGCCCTCCCACCCCGCTTTAGTAGCAACCTACTTCACATTCATCAGTTTCAGCATAGTAGCATCTGACTTGGGTTCTTTGGAGACGTTCCCTCCCACCCCAAGTTATGTAGGCACCTATTAATTCATCAACAATCAACATCATGGTTATTAGTCAACTGCACAAAATCCTTGTCATCGAAGTTCATTTGCTAGGTCGCACACTGTTAGTATCACAGTTGATCACAAGCATTATAGGGTATCTCTATCCTTGGATCTTTGTTTGTCATGGTTATTGTTCATTCACAAACCCACACTTCATTGAAGTCCATTTGCTAGGTCGCACACTGTCAGTATCACAGTTGGTCACAAGCATTACAGGATATCTCTACCCTCAAATCTTCATTCATGATGGTTATGGGCTTACCACACAAAACCCTTCCCTTCAATGGCCCTTCATATTCAACAAAGACTTCTCAAGAGGGAACTTCATGCAATGGGGACCATTTCTTCTTAAAGAGGGATGAATGATTCGAACGGAAAGTGGCATTACCCATGGTATTCATCCACCCATGGAATCTACCCATGGTATTGTAAGTGGCATCCAACCATGGTATTGTAAGTGGCATCTACCCATGGTATTCATTCACCCATATTGTTTACCCACCCCTGGAATTTTCCTGTGGTATTGTAACTGAAAAAACTATAAATAACAAGTCGCATTTTGTAAAAGCACAGATTATCGACCACAATATAGTTTTTATAGTTATTCTCTATTTTAATATAAAAAAATTGTGGATTTTTTATTGTGTGTTCTCCTCTTTTCTTCTAGCATTTCAATTTTTTAGATCTTGGGGGCCTCCCCAAGATCGAGATCAAGGGCACTGAAGTTATGCCACGTGGTACAATGGGAGTTGTGATAACATCGTGAAGGTATATAAGCGATGCATAACTCTGTAAAGGTTGTGTTCAACAACATTAACTCTATCATGAAGCAATCAAAAGAAATTTTATATTAAAATGTTACTATTGGTTATAATACCATCTCTGCTTGTGCAAGCTATCATTTGGTCAACCTGGAACAATGAAAGTTATCCAGAAGTCCTATCGTGTACAATGTGATAGAGGGTAGATGTTAGCCAAAGTGAAAATTGCATAACAGAGAGTATTTTGGACATTATTCTGGACTAGAAGAGCGATATGTGATTCACACCCTGCTCCCATAAATTGTGATTATGTGATTGGTCTTTGTCGTGATATCACTGTCACATGTTAAAATCGTGATTTCAAGGAAAACTATTTGTCTTCCCGGAATAAAAGATGTGATTGTAAAGGGCCATTCCTATCAAAGGTGCATTAGGAACATGATAATCAATACAATAATATTCAAAATGATACATAACACACCCAATTAATACATTACAGTGTGTCATAATTGCGTTAAGACCGTGCACAAAGATCCAATACAAAATATGATGAAAGGAAAGATATACAATGTGGTGAAATCTATAATGAATGGTTGTTTCCATTCTTAAGCCTTTTACAAGTGAATTGCACATCTTTAGATCTTAGCCTTGAGCTCTTACCTTTAATTATTACATTGGCACTAACACACAATGTCTCACAATGAAAGGCTGCATTAGAGTAAGCAACATTCATCGAAACGATGCACTGAAAAGGTCACAGAAAATTATGCACACAAATTAACAATTACACCTGTGCGACTTTGAGCATGAGATCAATCTCCAATAACGCGTTATCATAGGGATACATTGTGATTCTTCACATCAAAAAGGGATGTCCATATGAAAATTATCAGCGATCAAAATCACTCAGAGCAAGGCGTTGAAAATCATTTTAGGGTGGCGTAGAAAACATAGAAGAGTGAGTTGGAAGTATGCATTACATTATCATACCTTGGAGAAAAGTTTTAAACTGTATCACTTCAAAATGCTCCAAGATATATGGATATCATACACTTTTCACTAAAGATAAAACGTGCAAACAAAAACGTTGTAGATATATAATGCGTTGTGTGAGTAATGAATGAAGAAGAATACTGCACAATGCGGTAGAGTATTGATAATGTTCCACAACAACATTATAGTACATTGAAAGGTCACACATGCAATAGTGCATGTCAAGTGGGGATAAAACAAAACCAAAGTGCAAGTGCTTGGCATAGGGACAAAGACAAAGCTTTAGATCGCTATGACGTGATGATGCAATGAAAGCACCAACAAGTTGGCACATCGCATTTGCGCAATGTAGATAATCAAGGTTCGCCCTCTTATTCTTAAAATCTTTGCCGCAAGAAAGCATAATAGCATATAAAATATGTGACATGTATGGTGTCAATTTTCCTTCCCACAAGACAAAAGTGCAACCAAATTGAATACATTGAAGACAAATCGAGGAACATGGAATAATTTGAAAGAATAATATCAGGTGTGCATTGGAAACTGTTATGAACAATATAGTTAAAAGACTATATTTAACGCTGCATAAAACATTTCGATTATCTTAATACACAAGTCGATATGCAAACCACATGAGTAATATTGTAATGGTGCATTGAGGTAGTATATCAAGAATGAAAGGACATGATGGCATATTAAAAGCATTAATGAGATGAATGCTTTAAATGTTATTTACAAAGGTAGCGTTAAAGAAAGTTATATGGACAAATTGAAACTTTACAAAACTATGTTGCAAGCCATGGGAAAGTTGCGCAACAAACAAGAATGTGAAAATGTGTTGTGAAGGGAAAGAAGAAATCACCCATTGGAAAAATCACCAAATCGAAAAGATGAAGGAAGATGGGGACAAGCAGTTTAAATACTAGCATCTTAGGGATATGAATTATTACTCATTCAATTCTTATTTGTGATAATTGGTTTATTTTTTTATTAAGGTGTGTTCATCTTGATTCCCAATTAATGGTTATGTGTGCTTGTAAGATTGAGGTTGTGAGTGACTACTGATCATTTATATACGAGTACTTCATAATACATGACAAACACTTAAGAGCCAACTTAACATCAAGATAACCCTAGATTGGGAAGAAGACATCTATGAGGCACCATATTTCACATTTGGTTTCTAACACTTCCTTACTTGTGTATGTCTTAGTTAGTCTCGGTTATTTGGTTCTTCCTTAAGGCATGCTCTTTCTCATTATAATGTTGTTATATTCTTGTATCTTGTTCCACAAGTAGTCAATGGAGGGTTTATATCATCCTCATTCTTCTAACATATCACACATGGTCCCACAATTATATTTGCATTTGATATCCAAGAGAAAAACACACACAATGGTAGTCAGGCTAGTATCTTGGATGGGGCTTCTATCCCAAACAATGTGAGTTGTAATTGAAACTTCATACTGGGGAGACCCCCTAGTGTTGGTGGATTATCCAACACCGTCAATAGGTACATCTATTTTTTCATGAAGTAAACTACTAGATTTTCTCACCCATGATATTACCAACTATGTAAAAATATTTTTCCAATTTAGTAAAAAATAATTATATGCCCGCAAAAAAATTTACCAACTCAATAAACAAATTATTGTACCCAGTGATTTTTATTTATTTATCTAAGTGTAGATATGTCAGTATGTCCTTAGAAGAAAACATAAAAAGTTTTAACAATAAAATCAATGGTGTTGAAGTAAGTTTTGACCATGACATTATGGAAATATATAAATAATTACAAGAGTTGAAGGATGTGCTTAACCTTTATAATTATTAGGGGGAGTCTTCTAAGGAGGTCGAAGATGCCTCTGGTAATAAAGATGATGAAAATGAGTTAAGTGAAGCGTAATTAGGGATGAATCCTCATTATGGGGGGATTTCATTCCAACCCTAAATCATAGTAAAATAAGGATATCACTAGTCTATTGCTATACTCCTTAGAATCAACCAACATTACAATAACTTTAAAGAAGAAAATTGTAGTAATTCGATAAGAAATTGGAGTAATCTCTATGATCATACTAAGATATTTTCTCATAAAGGTAAATGTGAAATTGGTGAAAGTGTAAAAGTGCCTAGCTATGTGAACCTACAACCACATATTGGTTATATAACCCTTGAATAAAAACAAATTAAGAGTACAATTACTAAAGAGGAAATTGAATATTTTGATTGAGCTTATTTGAACATGAATCACTATGGAATTGAGCATCACAAAGACAAAGATGGAGAGGTCATATTTTATTTTTCTGAAGTAGAAGAACAAAGGGACAATCATCCCAATACATAATATTCCATAGTTGAACATCAACCAAGAGAAACTAATGATAGTTAATCTGAAACAAAACCTTGCATGTGCACACAGTCAAAATCTATAGTGCTAAGAAAAAAGAGGTCAAAAATATTGAGGACCAAGCTTCACAAACAATAAAGGAATTCCATGTTCAAAAGCACTTCAAACCTAGCATAGCTTGTAGATGTACGTGAGACAACATGAATTTCTACCAATTGGACACTATATGAGAAAATATGTGTTTGACTCACATAGATGGCACCCTAATGGTTAGTGCATATGAGTGATTCCCCAATGGCAGATGATTCTTTTACAACAGATGAAATTTTAAAATTGGAAACTTTTCTTTAGAAGCAAACAAAATACAAGTTTGATTCGTTTGCGATGGGTCCATTAGGCCATTGGAGCAAGTAGTAAACCCATTTTCTAACATTGATTCATCTCATATCAATGATATCATAGATGTTATAAATCATTGAGATTTTCTTTATATTTGTATGAAGCCTAAAGGGCTAACTATCCCAATAGAAGATGTGAAATTGTTCTCTCCTATAGCTAGGACTTTCGTAGTGATAATGTGTTTTGGTAAAAACTATGTAGACCATGTCAAAAAAATTGATGCATGGAAAAAGAATCCTAACATAGCTTCTCCCAATATACCAAAGTATCCCATTGCCTTCACAAGGGCCACACATTCAATTATTGGACCAATATCCACAATAATATATATTCATTCAATAACAACCAAAGTGGACTATGAAAATCAGCTTGCATGATCATCTAAAAATATGGACATGGCATGAAGAAGAAGGATGCAATGTCACATTCCTTTGGGTTAAGTGATGTAACTGCAAAGTCTTGCAAAAGTAACACCAAAAATGGTTCATGGAGAAGAGTTGTAACACATTTTGTACATCGAGCTTGTGGATTGTGCTAGCTACTAAAATAAATGGTCAAGGCATTCAAATTCAACATTGGTTTATTGGGGAATTGAGACAGGTGGTTAATATATATTGTTAAACCTTTGAAGATTCACATCATCAACAAAGATTATGATTAAGTTGCAATATGCTTCTATAACACTAGAGAGAAGAAAAACATGTAGGAATCTAAGGGTATCTATGTTTTCAATGTTCCTAAAAGAAGAGAACTTGACCATCCAAAAATATGATTGGTTAAAGACTTTAGTAGTATAGAGGATAAGTTCAAAGAGTAATTAGGTGTTCGTGTGTAGCTATTTCATGGATTAAGAGGAAGTCCCTTATTCAATGCCCCTTGGGTTGCATAAGGACTCTTGTGCAAGTCATCCTCACACAACCCTGATAAGCATAAAATGTTATTTACCAATAATGATGGTCATTTTAGAAATGTCGATGGTGGTTCCAAAAAAGACATGAGGAGGAAAATAAATTAGTTGTCTAGAGATGCACAAGATTTATTTGAAAAGTTTGAAGAACTTAAGGATGAATTAAGGGAAATATATTACAAAAATCATATTGTTCAAAAGATTACATTAGCGGCAGTAAATGAAATGTCTATTAGGTTACACTTATTAAAAAAACTCAAGAAGAAAAACTTATTTGCTACTACCGAGGCATGCTTGATACTTTGGTCTTGAAGATATCAATGAATAGTGGAAATAAAGAAATTCTTAATGAATCCTTACATACAAATGATAATGTTATATTGATCTATCATGTTAATCAAAGACATATTTTTCAAGGATGTGCCAAGTTGACATGTGAATTTGATGATGTGCCCATACCATGATCATGGAGTGATGAACTTGGAGATGAAGAAAAAGAGTAGCTCATAGTCAAAGAAACATATATTAATTTCCATCGATAAAAGGATTTGGAAATTTGTTCTTAATCCTTATCTTGTTTAGCCCTCGGTAGTCTATGCATAGTCTAAAAAATCCATCTTTTTTTTTGAACTAATACAAATGGAGCAACATATGGACTTCTAATTTTTGTGATAATACCATAATTTAAAAGATCTTGGACTAATCTCTCGATTTTTGTTTTTCGATGATGTGGATATCGACATTGTTTGATATTAAGGATTTTTTTATGAAACCAGCTCACAAAAAGATAGAAAAGAAAGATAAACGCCATAGAATTCAGCCTCTTTGAGGGGGCAACCTCCTTTACATTACAAAAATGAACAAGTCGTGGATGATACAAATGACAAGTTCTCCTTTCTATATATAGGAGTCTAAGGGGTCATAATATAATCAGAGCCGACATAACAATAATAATAATGGACCTAACAGATTTGATCTTGATTTGACTTGGATTGTGTGCTCAATTTCCCTTTTAGGAGGCATCTTGATTGGAAGGTCTTAGAACACTTTTTTGTTCTTTTGAATTAGTTCTTTAACTTCAAGTGAATATTCGTTAACTAGGTTTGAAGTTAGCATCTCTAATTGATGACACTACACTAAATAATCTTGTGCTCCCTTTCGTATCATTTTCATCATCTGAGATGATGATACAATTTGATTCTTAGGGGGATGGACCCCATATAACTTGTATTTCTTCCCTTCCCATTTAAATTTTATAAATTTCTTTTGATGGTTGGCACAATAAGTGCCTAGGATTTGTAGCCAATGGATACCTAGGACCACAACCACTCCTCCTAATGGTACAATGTAGAACAAAGATTCTAGATTATAGTCTTCAATATGTAATTTAACTTTATGGCATTTCCCTACCTTTTCAATTTTCTTACCATCAACTACCATAACTTTCATGTTGGGCATAGAAAACGTGAAAATGTTGAGCCTTTTCACCATAGTTGATTCTAAAAAATTGTGGGTGCTACCAATAGTGATTAGAACCATTACATTGCCTTTTTTGATATGACCTTTAAACTTTAATGTTTGGGGTTGCGATATAACTATCATGACCGATAATAACACTAGTAGAATATTCTCATTATCTGGTTCTGGAGAAAATTGTGGAGAATATTGATCTCTTCTACGTTTGATTCTTCATTGTTTGAATCATTAGTTTCTTCACACTTATACAAGTTCTTGTTTTCTTTCCCCTTAGCACATTTATGCTTAGGGTCCCATTTTTTGCCACAACGTTTGCACTTGCCTTTTTTCATTCTTTGCATTTCCAAGTTAGTTTTTTATCCTTCACGAAGATGTGGTGGAACATATTTTGTATTATCTGTGTTCGAAGTTTGGGGAAATATTCATCTCGAATATACTCTTTCAACTTTTGGTCACTACATATTTTTGTGCTTCTTTTCAGCAGCTTTTGCCTTCTGTATTGCTACTTATATAGAAGTGATGTCATGAAGCTCAATCTCAACTTGGAGATGGGGTTTAAATCTCAGGATGTATGACTGAATGAGACAAGTTTCTCATAATCCAGGTACTTGTGTAGCTAAAGTTTCCCATTCTTGAGTGTATTCATCCACATTTCCTTTTTGTTGCATTTTGGTGAGTGATGAGAAGAACTCTTCTTCCTTGAAACCTTGGAACCTCTTAAAGAATTCATTTTTGAATTTCTTCCAACTGATCGAAGGTGTTGTCTTTTTCCACCACATATACCAATTATATGCTTTGCCTTCCATTTGCATGGTTGCATGCTTGATATTTTCATCATCATTGTCAATATCGTAAATCTTCAAATATTCTTCTACTTTATTGAACCATGCAACAATGCACTTCTTGTTACTGTCAAATTTGGAGAGCTCAAGTTTTTCTCTTCGTTGATATGTAGAAATTGATGGGGTGAAGAAGGGATATTGATTCACGAGCTTCATATTCGAATATTGATTCTAGAGATGCATATTTAGAAAATTCGTGTTACTATTTTGTTGATGGGGGATGGACAATGCTTTTGGAGACTTAAGGTTCTCATGTGAGTCTAACAAGTTTGATGTATCCAGAGAATTGAGATGTTGAGTACCTTCATTATTCTGGGGTATTTGATCGGGTGTAATCTTCAACTTGTCACAAATATAGGTCAACATCACCATTGCTTGATTATGATTTAGATCCACCTTATTTGAAAGTATTGCATGATCCTTTTTAAATTCATTATTGTTATGCTCAAGATGACTCTCTATTCTCTTTGTTGTATCTTGGAGCTCCTTGATTTCATTGGAATGCCCAGTAACCTTATTCTCAAGATCAATAAATTTTTTACTAAAAGCAACCATCGACATTGGTGAAGACATTGATCGGGTATGTGGTGGCATATATTTATCTAGCTTAACATTTTTTCTCAACTTGACCCTATTTTCTATATATATTATATAGTTATAATTATTAATTTAATTCCATATTATGAAAGGATTATTATTATTTTTTTTGTAAGCTGAGGTGGAACTCTTTCTATTACTGGATAGAAAATAAACCATTACATAGTATCAAAAATATTGAAGACCCGCCCACATGGGGAAACCGGGTACTTAATCCATCTATAGTTTTTGATGGCTGCCCAAAAGTAGAAGGCCCATAATCTGATAATCTTAGCTAAATAAACAAGGCAGTCTTGAGATTTTCTAATACTACTAGTCTGCAAGAAGTATATATCTCTACCTAAATCAGGCAAAAAACTGATACTACAAAGACTATGAGTTTTCCTGAACATATCTCAAGTCAAGCATTATCCATAGCTGGTTGCGGACTTGTTCCTCACTCTGCATCTTGTTGATCCCCCTTCAGCAGCTGAAGAATCGTGTACATATTTTCCTCTTGCTTTGCCATCGTAGTGCGAATGAAGCTCAATTCTCTGCGCAGATCTGGGTCTCCCTTGGCTAACTCGACCATCTCCTTGGCTACTTGTTCAAGGGCTTTTGCCATCAACCGCTTCATAACCCAGTATATGTGCAAGGATTGCTTGAATAAGGACATTTGTCCCCTGGTATGGCCTGGATCGTGAAGCAGAAACTCCCAATCCTCCATTTCATCTTCAGACTGGTCTTGGAGAGACTCTTCCTCCAGGAACTGCATAACTCTTCTGACTGCTGGGTTTGTGTTTTGCTGGTAGGCCCTTTCAGCTCGCCGGATTCTACGATTCACCGTCCTCCTTGGCGGTTTAGCAGGTTTCGAATCTTGCCTGGAATTCTCTCCTTTCTCCTGCGTCCTCCTTCCCTGTCCTCGGCCCCTTTTCCTGCTCGAGTCCGCACCTCTGTTAGGGCTCATCGCCCGTTTTCTCATGCCGTATCGACGAAATTTCGTCTCCTTCGAAGCAGAGTGGTCGTTTTCCATATGCTGACACTCCTCGCCTGCAAACCTGTCCTGATAGAAGGACCTCACATTCCCTTCCCCTCGAGGCAGCTCCTCCTCGGATTCGTCCTCGATCTCCCAGATCTCAGTCGGTTGATCGTCCTTCATAATTCCTTTCCCTTTCCAGCTCTTATCCTCCACAGATGAATTATGTTTCTCCTCTGCCTCCTTGGTTTTCTGCCTTGTTTCCATATTGCCCACGGTTCCGCCGCAGAGAAATCTTTGATAACCGGAAACCTTCCTCGTGACTTGCTGTCCCTCAACAGGACTGTCCGCACCTCTCCAAATTTGGAAACAGCTAAATGACTGGTTCTCCTCCCCCAGTTGGGTATATATTAGATTTCTGTCCTCAGCATACACCTTCGGGTCAGAATTCATTTGCCACCGGTTGCTTGCCAGGGTGACGCTGCATTTGGCCATCATTTCTTGTTTAATGTCCACTGTCAAGAGGTCTGACAGACCGTTCCCACCTCCTCTAAGATTGCGATCATTTATAGCTTCACCTTGGTTTTGATCTTGGGCCGTCCCCCACGCGCGCCGCCCCTGTACTACTCTACTACCTGTTATCATATCCCGTCTCTACCCTGAGTGAACTAGGTTTGTTGCTCGGAGACTCCACGTCCTCTTATTGCTCCAGCTCATCGATCCTCATATTTCCGCCTGTGGCTTGATCATGGTCTGCATTGATTATAGCTGCCAGGTCCTTCCACTCCCTGTTCCCGCACACCGCTCTCCATTGAGTATCCACCGTGCTGTCGCGGCCTCTGCATCCCCAATTTGCCAAGAAATCAGCCGCCTGATTCCCTTTGCTTCTAACATGATTTATTATCTTATATTCGATTCTTTTCAGTAGGTCAGCGATTTCCTGGACAATTCCCACTGTACGCCAACTGTTTGTGACCTTCTCCCAGCTTCGTCCATTGCTGAGCTTCTTCAGCAATATGAAAGGATTATTATTATTATTGTTATTTATATGTAATAATTTAAACTATATATTGATTGTAGTGATCAATGCTTGCATTTATATGGCTATTATGAATGGAAGAATGGCTGGAATGGTGTGTCGGTCGAGAGGGTGAAAGTTAAGAGGGATTTGGTGGAAAAGAGGTGTCGGGGGAACGGTTAGGACTCGGTACGTTGGCAATGTCGATTGGGCCTAGACGCGACGAGGATGGGGTAGGGCCGCACGACAGGGATCAGGGTCTGGTGATGCGTCAGATGATATAACTCATCAGAAAAGAAGGGACTGGGGTTTCAGGTGGCAAGCCAGTGAATAGAACATCGGAGAAGGTAGTGCATACAACGGTGCAGACAATGAGGAGTAAGGAATTCACTATGAGATGAATCGAGATGACAAGGAAACAATGGATCACCACAAGGGACCACAGTAAGGTGATACATTGTAGTGGACGATACGATGCGATGACTTAAAGCATGGATGACATAACAACAAGGAAAAACAGACAGACTTTGGAGTGGAGTGTTCGGAGAACCGACCCACTCTAATATATGAAGACTTGGAATATGCTACATTGAAGATACAAGAATATACATAAAATGTATGAATAAGAATATGATGTTTACAAATAAGAGTGAGGGCCTGCTTATATGCCCTAAGCAGATACCTCTTCATAGAAGTCATGTCCCATTTAGACATGCCTCTTTAGTACTAATTACTAATGAACTAATCATTATTACAATTATCATTATTATTATTATTTATATTATTTGTATATGAATTTTATTCATAACATTGCCTTTCTCCTCAAAAATATTTTTCCTTAAAGCTTGTTGATGAACAAGCTTGAAATATTTTTATGTTTCGAATGTCTTCTCATCTTAGAACTATCATCTTTGTTGATATGATCCTTGGAGTGATATATAAAATTATCGCATGGAGAAAGGATCTGGTCATCGTAAATTAATTTTTGTGGAATCTTTTGATTACTGAAAACTTGTGATGAATCATTATCACTAGATTGAATTGTGCGCACTTTAATATCCTTCTGAACATAAGTTTGTTGTTTATGTTCTGAGTGATACAGATTCATAGATTGATTGAGATGTCTATTCTTGTGATTCAGATGTAGATAAAGAGTTCTTTTGGTTTGTCCTTCTTTTATAACATAGTTATGGATGAAATGGGAACTATTACCTCAAAACGGGTATTCGAGCCCAAAAACCCTAAAAAAACATGAAAAAACAAGCCAAAAATGAAAATTGTTTATTCCAGAATGATGTTTTTTTAGGGTAAATTTTCAACAATTTTTTTTAAATGGAAGTAAAAACTTTTTTTTTTTTGAAAAATGGATGAAAAAACCCCTTTATTCTAGAATAACAAAAAAAAATCAGGTTACAATTTTGACATTTTTTAGCAATGGAGTTAAAGAGAAAATATCCGGACTTTGAAACACTGTAAAATTCCAGCAATTCTTGGACATGATGTTAAAGATAAAATATCATGTCTGGAATCCTGATAATTCCAAATTTCCATCCATGTTGTTAAAGATAAAATATCTTGACTCTAAAAAACCTTGAAATTGTAATTGTTTTCGACCATAGCATTAAAGATAAAATATCATGACTTAGAAAAACATTAAAATCTTAACAATTTTTCAACCATGCAATTAAAACCAAAGATTATGACTACAAAAAAAATAAGTTTTCAAAATATTTTGAGCATGACATTATGAAAAATTTTATGACAAAAAACTTTAAAAATGAAACTCAAGAGTAATTTATTTTTTAAATGCAAAATATATAACGATTTTAAAATCTTAGCCTAAGACAACTTGATACATTGCATCAAAAATTTATAAATCAACCATCAAATTGACATGTGGTGTAGGTGAACTCCACCCGTTGTAATGAAAACTTGAAGACCAACCATGAAATTTATACATTGTGGGGGCATACTCGATTCATTATAACGAAAATTTTAAAATCAACTATCAAATTGCCCAGAATGGGATCGGGTTGTTAGACGAGCATCGACATAGACCTTGTAGAAAAAAATGAAAATAAAA
>APFE030922297.1:46159-92726 GCA_000404065.3 Pinus taeda
AATTTAAATTTTTTTCTTTAAATTTTATGCTTTTTTGAAATATTTTTATTTTTTATTTTTATTTTTACA
Organism: Pinus taeda; assembly: GCA_000404065.3. Taxonomy (NCBI): domain Eukaryota; kingdom Viridiplantae; phylum Streptophyta; class Pinopsida; order Pinales; family Pinaceae; genus Pinus; species Pinus taeda. The sequence goes on from APFE030922297.1 coordinate 46,229, forward strand.
GTTGAATTTTGTTTTATTTTTACATTTTTAAGGGTGTTTTTTTAGTTTTTATTTTGTAATGTTTGGCAGGTCCATCCATTTTCTATTATATATTAGGCAAATTTACACCACACAGATTGACTGGGTGGCCTCAACTTGCCTTGAGGGGAAACCGAGTCTGTTGGCCACTAGTCAGTATTATATGCCATCTAAAAACAAATTTGCTTCAGTCTTTCTAGCAAAGCCAGATAAGTCTCAGTCTCATGTCCAAATACTACATAATTGTAATAACTAACATATGCAATAGGAAATTTAAAAGCTACCTGCATAAACAAAAATTAAGCATGAGAAATCTAGTCTTTCTACTCATTCTGCTCATCAGAGATAGAGGCTATAGGAGTAGGATCTTCAGTAGTTGCCCTTGGCATTCGATACGACTCTAGGATGCAAGGGATGCGACGGTCAATACAATCCATCATGATGTCCTGTTTGTGCAACTGAAATAGGATTTTGTCCATGTCTTTTTTATAACTGGGTAGGCCCTGCATTGTGACTGCCATCCGCACAGAGATTTGTTCCATCACTTTGCCAAGTAACAAGGTGTGTTTGAATTGTGTGACTCTACCTCAGGTAGTCCCTAGATTAGGAACCATTGTCCTCTAGTCATTTATTTCCTCCTCTGGTTCACTTTCCTATTTTATCTCTGCTTCTTAGTTGTTAATCAGCGTCCGAATTGCTTTATCAGTTTCATCCCAGTATGTCGTTGCTGCCTCTGCAATGAGGTGTTTGACAGGTTTACGGCCCTTGCAGCCTTCTGTCATGCTCGGCCTTTTGGTTGCCCGATGGGCTGGGCCCCTACTGCCACGACCACACCCTCTCTTTGCTGGAGCCATATTTTGTTCAGTGATGCCCTATGGATAGTCAAATAAAGTTAGGTCCATCAACCCATCCGCATCATCCCAACGCAACTCTTCATACAATGCCTCTCTTCCATGCTTCGCCTTCTGCAGGTTAAGGTAGCCCAGAGCCCACAAGTGGCTAGGGGAATTGGGTTTCGAACGTGGTTCCCCAGGCTCCTCACAATGCCCCTCCCCCTTGCCATGGTGCAATTGCCTGTCATCCCACTATAGCTGGAGCCTAGCTTGGCAATTGCTTTCATACCCACTTGCAACTCCCTCAGCCAACAACTGCCCATCATGGTTATGCTTGCCCGTCTGTCCCATATATCGCCTAGGGTCCCTAGCTGTGCCCTTGCTACCATGCAGATGCCCATTTTCCCAGGGTTTTCTCGGCGTTCTACTGTCATGGCTAATATCCTGACCCCCTGCCCGCAACTCTTTCTTACCTCTCCCTTCACCACTCAGCCCCCCAGACATGGCACGCCTGTTATCCCCTATTCCCCTGGTCTGAGCAACTAAGTAGGGGCATGTGTCTCTGCTTGACCCCACATTACCAATGCTGCTCCCGAGATTCTAACTTAAATGCGATAAAAATAAAACGCAGAGCCAAGCCATGGCCCTCCCTTTCCTCCCCTTGTTTCTCCCATACTGCGCTAAGCCCCATTAGGATGACCTCTTTCCCCTCCCCCCCCCCCAGCGAAATCCCCACCAGATCATGTAATTGATGCAAGAACCCAACCAGATCATAGAATTGATGCAGGAATGAGACTGAATTACATACCAGAGAACTATTGCTAGCTTGTAGCCAGGGTGCCTTCACCCCTCTTCAGCTCTAAGTCACCTTCCATTTCCACTACAATTTTCTCTTGCTTGGCACGTCGAATGACATAACCATCTCTGCCACCTTGCCTTATTCCTCCCTCTGCCTTGCCAGCCCACTGACCATGCATTCATGGCTAAGGAGACCACACCGCCTGCCTTGAGCATGTCGGGGACGACGGTAGTTATTGTCCTTGTACAATCCATCTCACATCGAAGCCTGTTGCCTTTCACACCCTCTCTTATCTTGATTGAGAGATATATTTTTTTATTATTTGAGTTTTTTTGGTCATTTATTTATTTATTTTTTTAACGAACATGAAAATCACAAACATTTAAAAAGAAAATATCCACATTTAATACATTACAAAATTTAAAGTGTAAAAAATAAGCCCACTAAACAAAAAGGGTTGATGCTGCATTAACCCTTTTCAAAGTCAAGATGAAAATCACTAACATTTAAACAATGTGCTCATACTTGCTACATAAAAAAATTTAAAGTGTCAAAAATTAACCCTCTAAAATAAAGGGGTTGATGGTGCATCAACACTTTTCAAAATGAGCATGAAAATCACTAACATCGAAAAAATGTTCATACTTGATACATAAGAAATTTAAAGTGCCAAAAGTATGCCAAAAAAAATTAAATTATTCTGGCATCACCACTATTCAAAATCGGGTGATTTTTGCTACTTCAAGAAAACGGGTACCAGTTCAGTTTCTCATTCGATCGGTAACTATGTTTTATCATGTGTCTGGAAAGATTCTGATTTACTTCATGTTATGATGTCATTGAGTCGATTACAAAATCTTCACTTGGATTTTTTATCATTTGAAATGCAACTTCTGAATATGTTTTCCTTTCAATTGGGTTGTCATCTTCTAGAGTTCTGATATTGACTAGTTCGGTATTCGTTCCTTCTTCATCAACTTGAATTTCTATATTTGAAGATTTCGATGCTTCCTTTTCGACAAGTTGTTGCACCTTGTTTTCCAACGACTTCTTTTCCTTCTTAAGCTTCTTAATTTGTGTTAGTAATTTTTCACTATGGTCTCTAAGTCAAGAAACTTCTTCCTTCTTATCAACGGTGATTTTGTCAACTTCTCTTCGCATATTTTGTAGTACTTTTTTACGCTATTGAAAAATTACTTTTGAAATATCTTGTATGTCTTCTTATGTTATTGAATTTGGCTTCAATATAACATCCTGTAGTATTATTTTTTTCTTTTTGAATGAAAATGTCAAAAACTTATTTTTCGTATTCAGGATGAAGGAACCTAAGGTTTCCATCTAGGATGACCCTAAAATAATGCTACCTTGATCTCTCCATAGGGTTTGAATTAAGAATTGTGATATGAATGTATAATCTCCAATATTTAATTGTAAATTGGTTATGTCATGTTTTTTGTTGCCATAACAATTTAATTTTTTTAATATATTTGACTCAGGAATCACTAATTGGTTTGCAATTTAGATTTTATATAAATTTTATCTTCAGCTAGCGAGATAGCGATAGTAACATCTTTTCCCGCAATAGACCCTTCAAATTCTGAATAGCACTGAGGCATAGTTATATGAAGTTTCTGGAAATATTTCGGCCTTCATTTCCGAATTAGACTCCATTTTGTCTTCCATCCTTTTTGCATTTTAATTCATCATTGTCACTTTATTCACTTGATCACTTTTTCTTCCTTCAGAAATTAAATACCGTATCATTAAAATTATTTTCACTTTTATATATATATATATATATATAATATATATATATTATACTTCTATAATGATATTCAATCTTTTAAAAAATTTGGCACACTTGTATTTTGACTCTGTCATTTTTTTTTTTGACTTTTTCATTATTTTTTTTTTTGCATCACCACTATTCAAAATCGGGTGATTTTTTGCTACCTTAAGAAAACAGGTACCAATTCAGTTTCTTGTTTGATTGGTAACTATGTTTTATCATGTGTGTGGCAAGATTCTCATTTACTTCATGTTATGATTTCATTGAGTCGATTACAAAATCTTCACTTGGATTTTTCATCATTTGAACTGCAACTTCTGAATATGTTTTCCTTTCAACTGGGTTGTCATCTTCCAGAGTTCTGATATTGACTAGTTCAGTATTCGTTCCTTCTTCTTCAACTTGAATTTCTACATTTGAAGATTTCGATGCTTCCTTTTCGACAAGTTGTTGCACCTTGTTTTCCAACAACTTCTTTTCCTTCTTAAGCTTCTTAATTTGTGTTAGTAATTTTTCACTATGGTCTCTAAGTCAAGAAACTTCTTCCTTCTTATCAATGGTGATTTTGTCAACTTCTCTTTGCATATTTTGTAGTACTTTTTACCCTCTTGAAAAATTACTTTTGAAATATCTTGTATGTCTTCTGGTGTTACTGAATTTGGCTTCAATGTAACATCTTCTAGTGTTATTTTTTTCTTTTTGTATGAAAATGTCAAAAACTTGTTTTTCATATTCAGGATGACGGAACCTAGGGTTTCCATCTAGGGTGAACCTAAAATAATGTCACCTTGATTTCTACATTGGGTTTGAACTAAGAACTGTGATATGAATGTATAATCTCCAATGTTTAATTGTAAATTGGTTATGTCATATTTTTTGTTGTCATAACAATTTAATTTTTTTAATATATTTGACTCAGGAATTACTAATTGGTTTGGAATTTTAGATTTTATATAATTTTTATCTTCAACTGGTGAGATATCGATAGTAACATCTTTTCCCCGCAATAGACCCTTTAATTCTGAATAGCACTGAGGCATAGTTATACGAAGTTCCTAGAAATATTTCAGCCTTTATTTCCGAATTAGACTCCATTTTTCTTCCATCCTTTCTGGATTGTAATTCATCATTGTCACTTTATTCACTTGGTCACTTTTTTCTTCCTTCAGAAATTAAATACTATATTATTAAAATCCTTTTCACTTATATATTATATATATATATATATATATATATATATATATTATTATATATATAATTACTTCTATAATGATATTCAATCTTCTAGAAAATTTGGCACACTTGTATTTTGACTTTGTCATTTTTTTATTTATTTTGATTTTTTATTTTTTAAAGCACCAATTAGTAAACCTTTTGTCTTTATCCACCAAACAATAGTAAACTTCAATCCTACATTTTTTTTGATAACTACTTTATAATCTCATGTATTTCTTATAATGTCACAATGATACTCTTCAATAAAAGTCATGCCTATTCCATACACAGTCACGCCATTTTTCCAAAAGAGCAATGGCTAGTAATAATAGTCGAGCGAATGAGATGTTCAAAGAAGTTGATGGTACAACAGGTAGTTGAACTACAATGTACAATATGAAATTATAATTTTGGTTAGTTAAATTTGTAAAGTGGTAATCGTATGAACTCAACACACCTGCACAAAATTATTTTGATGGTACAGTCTTAGGAAAAATGTGTCGTTGAATGGTTGTATGACGATGTTGACAACTTTATCTATAGCAGACTATACAGTTAGTTGCTTGGATGACAGGTTAGGCAGAGTCTTGGTTTTTTGTGGATGGGCAGCAAATGGCGTTTTGGCGGAGGCAACAACAGTTGTGACAACAATTGCAGCTGGGAGTGACAATCGAACACAACATCAGGGATGAAACTGATGGCTATAAGTGATGGCATTTTGACTGTTGGGTGACAACGACATGGTTGATTCTGAGTTGCGATGTGGAGGTCGAGAGTTGGATGGCCATTAGAATGTTCATCAACGAAGAGCACAACAGAGCAAACAAGGAGCGGTAGCGACTAGGAGTTTTACAACTGTGTGTGGCAGTGGTTGACGACCGTTGGGTTGTATATACAGCTGCAGATGGAAGGTAAGTCGTTCTTCCGGCGTTGACTGCAGCAACGGTGAGGGATTTGTCGGGCGGTGTCGAACGTGTTCGACTAGCCAGGTAAGTGTTTTTGTTTTTTGATTGGTTTTTTTTGTTTTTAATATTATTTTTGTTTTTTTATTTTAAATAATTTTTCTTTGTATACTTTTTTTTTTTATTTTTTCTTTTTTCTTTTTATTCTTTACTCTTTTTTTTATGATTTTTGTTTTTTTGTATTTTAAATTTTTTATTTCTTCTTAGTATATATTGATTTTTTTTTAATGAAATGGCCAAGGGCCTAATGGCAAGATGGAGAATATGCAATGCTCGGTAGAGAAATGCTTCAAATTGTGGCAACAATAAGGTTGACATATACTTAATGACCAAAGGCCGAAATCAGACATGTTCTTTGTGCAGCAGTGAAGCAGCTAGAGTATCGAACAACTTTGATACCAATGTGATGAACAAAGTTTGTACTTAAGTTAAATACTCCAGAAGACTTGGAATATGTAGATCTCCATTGAAGATACAAGAATATATATATAAAATGCATGAATAAGAATATGATGTTTACAAATAAGAGTGATGGGATGCTTATATACCCTAGGTAGGTACCTCTTCATGGAAGGCCATGTCCCATTTAGACATGCCTCTTCAGTACTAATTGATAATAAAATAATCATTATTACAATTATCATATATATATATATATTATTCATAACAATATCCTCGTCTTCTTCCATTTTCAAGCTTTTGAATTGAGCCCTGTATGATTGTAGCTTGGCTTCTTTTACCTTCTTGTCCCATTACAACAATTTTAAATCTTGTTCCATATATCATGAGCTAACTTATAATGCATTACTTTGACAAATTTTGAATTTGACAGACCACTCAAAATGACATACTTAGCTATTGCATTAGATGTATAGAGTGCCTTACTAGCTGTAACTGTCGAAGGAGTATCAAAAACTTTATAATCGGTCTATATAATTTCCCAAGCATTAGCTCTCAAGGAAATGAGATAGGTCTCCATTCTTATCTTCCAGAAAGCATAATTGGATCCATCAAACAGAGGAGGTTTTCCAAATGATCTGATAGTGTCCATTTTTCTTGAAATAAAACTTCTAGTATTTAACTATTCCTGAAGGCACTTGCTCTGATACCACTTGTTAGACCAAATATCAAACTAAGAGGGGGTTGGGGGGGTGGGGTGAATCAATAAATAACTATGCAAAATAACTATGCAACAATGTACCATAACAATTTTCATCATAACAATAAATGAAACCGTCCATCAAGAAGCCATCATCACATCAACACAAGAGGGCGCAATATTTTACATGGAAACCCTTGCGGGAGAAAACCACAAATTCTTCTTCTTCAATTCATTTACATATATTTCTAGGCACCAACCTGATCTAGCCAACCACCCCCAATATGTGCAAGAAACTACTTGCAATATGCTACAACCTGATTGGGGCACCGACTTTGAAAATGTGCAAACACCCACTTGAAATAGGAAACAACTTGATTGAGGCACTAGCCTCAAAAATGTGCAAGTTTCAACTTGTTGTAGGCTTCAACCTGATTGAGGCACTAACCTTAGTGGAGTCAACCACCTCCTTATTCAACTTCATGTGGACCAATTTTCATAATATTTCAAACTAGATTTGCATGCTCTTCAATCAATATAGGTCTTCAAAACTGATCATTTTGATACTGTCAAAATGTTATCATACCATGTGACAACCTTTTCATCGATTTGGTCACATAAAATTCTCCCTGAAATCTGTTATGGTCATATACACAATACTCGTTGCAACCTACTCATAAGCCCCCAAAACACACAAAATTGATTTTGGACATCAAAAATATATCATCAAGGCTTTCCACACCTTTATAAACGTTCACAACTAAATTCTTTTAGCATAATGCTTCTTCTGGAATCAAATTTGGCTTCATAATGACTCTAAAACCATATAAAACCAAAAATTAAATTAATGGCTCGACAAAATAACACAATTTAGGACCGTTCTACAAAATGGACAAAGTAAGGCAGGCATTCTATAGAAAGGTTATCGTCGGTTGAATTAACCATTTGACAAAATGCATTTTTGTTGGAAAAATAAAAATAATAAAATAATCAACCATCTGTCAGTTCCAGCCCTTAACCTCATGGGAGACAAACAATGTGCCAACCAACCATGTTATACCATACTTCATGCAGTGAAGGATCGCCAACTGTATTTTCATTGCTTATCCATGTCACTAGGGCTGAGGTTCCCATGTCGCAGTGCCATAGTCACAATGTTGGGGCAATAATCCAATCAACAATTGTGCCTTTGGCAAACTCTAGATCCACATCATAGTAACATAGTCTTGGGGTTGATCTAATAAGCCAATAAAAATTTGTGCATTTGGAATAGTCCAAAATCAACATCACAGTAATACACTCTTAGGATTGAGCCAATATGCCAATCAATAATTGCTTTAGATACCCATCACAATACCACAGTCTCAAGGTCAATTTAATAAACAATTATGCCTTCGACACATTTCTGATCCATGCCACATTACAACGTCAAGCAAAAAATGAATCAACTTCAGATCCATGTCATAATACAATGTAAACTTTAGATCATAGTATGTTGTCAAACCAATAAACCAATCAAAAGTTGTTCCTTTGACACACTCCAAGGTTTTGACCCTATGACCCACCAAACATACTCACCTCAGACACCACGAGGATCTAATTCTCATACTTTTATCTTTGGTAAAAAATGATGCTTTTAAACCACAACTCATGCCATCATACATACTTGTTGAGCCCCTTGATTTAAGGAATGGGATGACACATAGAACCATGCCATAAAACCCGGGGTCATAAAATGTTATTGGTCATTTTTTTGCTAGCCTCATCATGATGTCATGCTCGCCACATGGCTTATTTTGAGTGGGCCATGTGTCATCTAGATTCACTCTTATTGGCCAAATAAGAGAGCCCTGCTGACATGCCATGTGGAAGGGTTCCACATCATCAATATTATGCCATGTCATCCTACATGGCCATGTGGACTTGTCATGAGATTCCACTTATCCTAGTACTACCACTTAGGTCTACCATCTATAAACCCATTAGTCACCTTCCACATGTCATCATGTCAATAGCCCACTAGGGAAGGTTAAATGCCATACATCTTTGCTCATCATCCATCACTCATGCTTTTGGTCACTGTTAGATTAGTTGAAATATGCAAACTATTTAACTATGCTAAACAATGCATAAGTTTGTGTGCGTAAAGTTGTTGATTGATTTTCCAATGTTTTATCCACCCTCAACATGTGTGATATTTAACAAATTTGGTGACTTCACATAAATTTGGTGTTTTTGGTCCTTATTACAACTAGTAACTTTAAATAGTCATAACTTCTCATTCGGGAGGAGTTTTTCCAAGTGTAGTATATCATTGGAATGGTCTCAGAGAAAAATATCTAACCACACCATACATAATCTCATTAGGAAATCATAAATTTGACAAAATCTCAATTATCTTTAAACCTCCTTGACTTCACTTAATGAGGACATGCAAGTGATCCGACAATCATACCACTTCCTTTGATTCATGAGTGACACTGCTTCTTCCTTGGGCATCCCCTTTAATATCAATGACACTTTTTGTGATCAATGACAACACTATGTGCAACATCCATGAATTGGACCTCACTTTATTTTATTTTTTTTGAACTAGGGGTTCTCTCAGTTTCATGTAATGCAATTTTTGCATCAAAGGGTTAATGTTGACAAGCTCTACCTTAGGAGTAGGTGGATAACATTCTCATGTTTACCTTTCCCAAGAACACCTGTAGGAGATTATTACACTTCTATTTCTCATGGGTGGTTTTATGTCCTAAGAACAAATCACCATGTGTCCTTGAAACACTTGACCTGCACGCAATAGGGGAGAAAATACAAATTGGTAATTAGTTGCAACACATATATTTTAATGGGACCATTCTCCCTATGAAATCATTGAGGTTAAACAAAAATCCCCTCAAGTTCTAGCCACCATATCATATCACCATAAGCTTGTAATGTAAATTTTAACAATGATGCATTTTGGCACACTGTATATGCCTAATGAAAAATCTAAGTAATAAGAGTCTATGTGCCATATAAAAATTACTTAAGTAGATAAGACATAACATAAAAATGAATGTATATCAACCATATAAACATGGGCACAATAAATTGGATAATAACTCAACTCAACATTCTCAACATAAGAGTTTCATTTATGATATTTCCATGCCATAAATTACATAAGTCTACGCATTTATGAAGATGGAAAGTCAAAGAGGAAGAAGAACCAACATGGCATTTGGACCCCCATACTATGTTTTCCATCCATGCCAATGGACTTGGATTGAATTAAAACACTTTGTTGGTGACTAAATGGAGTACTTGAATGGCCTTGTTATACTTAGGTTTCAACTTGTCTAGACTTTGTTGTGTTAAGCATTGAAGAAAAACAACTGAGTTTCCTATTATCTTTAGGTTATTTACTCATCAAAATCATCATTGGAATCATTCATCATAAACATCAAATGAATTGAATTGTAACCATAATAAAAATATAAACCATAAATATGTCATTATACATGTCCAAGACCATGTGGAATTTGGATCCAACTATACATTATTTAGAAAAAGGAAAGTTGTGCATAAAATGGCACATCATGACCAAGATACATAATGGGTCACTCATTGACCCCACTACCCTTGCCACTATTAGGTGCATATCAAAAGATGATATTTCTTCTCTTCAGGTTGGAGGAAGCTTTGGTCTTCTTGTGTATGGCAGTTGTGCATCTTTCTAAAGATAAGAAAGGAACAACATTCATGTAAGTTTTTCCCCAAATTCTTCCAATTAACATACTTACAAATACAAATAGAATTCAATTTCCCAAAACTCATTGTAGATGAAACTAAAAATCATGAGGAAAATGACATACTCCAAGACCCTTTCCTCTAAATAATTCCTTCCTATACTAATTAAAAAAAATATTAATGAAACTTAAAAACCCCTAAAATTAATTTAATTCATGCTATATAAAAACTTCATGAACTAATGATCTCACCATGAATATATTATGTGTCGATAAATATTATATAGTATGCCAATTGCTCGACTAGATAACCTACTCCAAGTCAACAATGAGGGATGGGGTAGATGTAATTGCATCAACAAATAAGTGTAGCTACTATATATGTAACTACAATAGATGCAATGTTAGGTCCCTATAATGCTAGTGTATCCCCCATATTATTATTGTTGTCCCCATGTAGCCCCCATATTGTTATTGTTGTGCCCCATAGAAGCCCACTATTGTTATTTTTATGCCCTTACATTATTATTGTTATGTAGGCCCTGATTATGTTATGACCCTTTAGACTCCTCTATATACCAAGGAGGTCTTGTCATTTGTATCATCGAAGAATTGTTAATTTATCTGATTTAAAAGGAGATTTCACCCTCAAAGAGGCTTATTTTCAAGTTGTTGATCTATCTTAACATTTGGTATCAGAGCTTTGGATCCTAGGGTTTTGCTTCTTCAAATAAGTCATCTTGCAATTTTCGCTATAAATTTTTTTATGCGAGGCTTTAGAACCTGAAACTTTGACCATGTAGATTTGAAATATTTATAAACATTGTGTAAACATTTTAGATCTTTTTTCTCTATATTTTCAGAGATATGGTCCAATGAAGTTAGGGTTTCTTCTTGCTCCATAATTTAGTCTCAAACATATGTTCCGAGTAAAATGGTCATAACTTTCTATTCGTGCATCAGATTTGAATTTCTTAAAAATTCACTGAAATTTCATGGACTATAGTTTTTTATGTATCAATTTTAGGTTGAAGGTTAAAACAATGACATGTGGCATCCCATACAAGTTTTCTCTACTTAACCAGTCCATAATCATACAACCTTGGAAGAATTGGAATAACTTTACCTTGAAGAATCCACTCATCGTATAAATAGTGAGGTTGGAAAGAATACATATAGGACTACTGAAAAACACATTTTCAGACATTAGAGAGTCGAAAGCAGAGAGATACAACAATGTCAAGATCAACCTTATCCACCAACTTAAAATCAAGCTCTAAAAGGTGTGTATTTTTAAATTTGCATAATTTTTATTTGAAAAATTAGTTTGAAGTGATTCAAGGATGTAATGAAGAATATATGTGATTGATTGGCTCCAAATTCCACCGAACAAAAAGATTCTACACCCATTAAGCCCTCATAAATCTCTATTATGACACATGAAGAAGAAGAAATGCAACATGATATATCGAAATTGTAGGAACAATTTTTTCTCTCACAAAGAGAAACAAAAAATGAATTGGGAGAAATGGATGTTAAGATTGATGGTTTAGAAGAAAAAAAAGGGGACATGAATGGATTAAAAGGGGACATGGAAGTTTTAAAAGAAGACATGGGAGGTTTGACAAAGTTGCTACAAGAAAGGCTTCCTAATGGTGACAAGGTAGTCCATGAAACTCGTGATGAGAACTGTAACACCCTCCTCCCACAGCTACCCAAGCAACCGACCAGCCAGGGTAAACATGCGACGAGAGGCCACTATGATATGATTCGACCTCCTAAGTAACCTTAAGAAAATGGAATTGATAGAACATCACACACAAACATTCAACATCATCAATAGAACCCTCAAAAGACAAGTGAGGCACTCATACAACTTGTCCTTGGGTTCCACTACTATTTTAGGTCTCTTGGGCCATAGTCGCTCTCATGTTATGGGCAAGGGAGCGACCAACAACCTGAAGTCACTCTCACAGGCCTACCTACCAGCGACTGTGGACCAGAATCGTTAGTGTTGTGCCAGCAACTCTGGGATTTAAGAGAATTTTTTAGGCCCAGAGCTCATGTCACTACCCAGAACTGATCCATATCTTCAAATCAGTAAAGTAACATGGAAATGACAGTACTAAAGCAAATACTTGTTCAATACCTTGACTGGACCCCTACTAGCCATGACAGGCGTTTCGTCAAACATATCATTGACATGTAATCTACAGGTGTAAATAATAGAGTTAAGTGTGGGATTATCATCTATTGGGTCATAGACACATTATGCATTCATATACAAGTAAAAACATTATGAGAGCCACTCATAGCTACTGTCATAAAACATGTAAATAACCAACATAATAGGAACATACATACCAACGAAATCACAACCATATAAACCACATATAATCCATCATAATACTCATAGAAGTACAAGGAGAAATAAACTTCCATTAATGATGAAAAATCCAAAACCGGGATGGGACTTCCACGTTCCACTTACTGTAGAATGGCTAAGCCAAATATCTCTTCAACCATTCACCCCCATGCCACATTCCAAGCATGAATATGGGATCTAATAGAACACATCAATCAAAACTCATCCAGGGCTTCCAAAGGCCATCCACCTCAATCTATCAAACATTGGTCCACATCATGGTCAGACATCACAAAACCAACATCAGATTAGTCCCTATCCTAGCCTTCCAGTGCTCCAGAGTCTTTGTTCCAACCCGGATCCTATTACTAGTAACTCAACCCAGGACTGTCGCGGGGCTCAAGAGCGTTTTTCCAACCAAGGCTTTTAGGACTGGTAACTCTACCGACAACTGCTGCTAGGCTTCTAGGACTAGTAACACAACCCAAGTTGTTACAGGGCTTCCAGAGCGTTTGTTCAACCAAAGCTTCCAAGAATAGTAACTCAACCCAAGCCGTTACAAGGCTTCTAGATCGTTTGTCCAACCAAGGCTTCCAAGAACTAATAACTCAACCCAAACTAAGGAAACATGAGAACCAACCAAAACAAACAAGGAAATAAACCCACAATCTCCATGGTTATCCAAGAAATGGCAAAGTTAGGAAATCCACTGTCAATCTAGGCAATCCTCCATGCCAGTGACAGATCATGACCAAGAATCCACATGCATATGCCATGCATGTCCAAATTAGTGAAGAAATCATACATGCAACTTGGTACCTACAAGGAAATCTAATGTAGCTACTGATGTCGATGCCTTCTTGTGCTTTCCTGCTCTTCCTTTGTCTTCCTGGTCCAAGAATCCAAGTATGCCACACCCTCCAAGAGTGCTCCAATAAAACTCTAAGTATCTAAGAGTATGAGAGAGAGATAGAATAATGAAAGAGCTCCAAAACTAAACTGACCAAGTCTTGCACTAACTAGCCTGCCCACTGACCCTTAAAAGCCTTTTTTTATGAGGCCTCTATTTTCTTCATTTTCCATTATTTTCCTTCAATTTCCTCCTCACATGAAACCTATGACCTTCACCTTCCTTTTCTCCTAATTTCCATTATTTTCATAAATAAATGTGCCAAAATACCCTTTTGCCTCTTGAATGCTTTAGCCATTGCCTTTGCCAATTTCCTTAGCCATAATAAACTGAATCAACACCCACTAGGATGTTTCCCCCACCATTCAGATTGGAATATGTGTCCCATCATCCGTGGTATTATATATTTTTACATGAGTTTTTAACCAAGGTTGTTACAGATCCCTCCCCCTTGGGGGAACACCATCCTCGGTGTTCAATGATACCTATAAGCAACAAGACCATTAAAAATAAAACATACTACCCGTGGATATTTATAACACAGCTCGTTGTAGTATCTTCAATGATCATCTACTAAAACAAAACATCATGACGACATGATAACATACCGCATAGTGGATCATTCTAACACAACTCATTACGCTACTTACAATAATCACATATACACATACACATTTGCTTCAACCAACAAATAACCATGCTTTCTATGGAGCTTTATAAATCCTACTCGATACAATATTTACAATAATATACGCATATGCACATTTTCTCAACCAACAAATAAAAGGATATGGTGCTTGCATTCACAACAAGGGAATCCAGAGGCTCACACTTCCACCATCAAAGTAATACCAGGATTCACCTCCTTCCCAGGAAGTCTAGAATCCACTGTCAAAGTCAAAGCTGCATCCAATGTCCAGTGCTACTATCCAGTGCCACTTGTCCTCTCAGTGAACAGTTACTGGCTCATTGTTCTAGGTTGCACTCCCAATATGCATTTGATTTCATCTGGCAATGCTAATGACAAAAAAAATCCATCTCGACCTCCCTTCTCTACTACATAGTCCCTCGAGCACTCGTGTAGTCACTCACCTTCCAAGTTTGGTTGGCATCCTCATTTCGGGTAGTCTATCCCTTGGCAAGGCTTCCTCGCATTGGAAGATACAAAAACCAAGGCATATCCCAACCTTAAAACCATCATATCAGTCATTGCATACTCATGGAAATCAATGGACACTATTGGGTACTAATATCCCACAATTGCCTTACTCCTAAAGTGCTCTACCAACATACTGCTGCATGTTCCAATTCCTTTTGTTGTTGCAAATTCTTGCAGTTTATTTCAATCACCTAACCGAGAATTTCATGCATTCCTGTACCAAGCACATAACTTCCATTATATTTAAAATAAATTGAAATAAATTCACATCATACCTCATTTGTATCTCATTAATAAGGTACATTTGCAATCTTGTTTGCTTTCTGTCACAACAAGTCAATCTAGCATATTTGACCAAATCAACATGTATAAAAATATCACATCAGGTTAGCTTAAAACATAACCATCAAATCACATGTAACCATTATAACCCATAATCAGAATTCACATAAAATCACCATATACCAGAACCATAGATCACCTGTAATCATCATAAACCATAATCATAGACCACATGTATAATAAAGCTAAAATAAAATACCAATACTTATCCTTCATCAATCCTTACTTCTGTGTTTGTTCCTATTTCATACGCACACCAGATAGATTGCCACACCCAAAAAACACCCAGTGCCTTCTCCTCAACCAGGTGCACATATGCATAGTGTGCATCATGTTAGAGTCAATATTTTCATATTGCCATCAGTGATCAAAACTCTTTTATATCATATTAGTGTCCCAAGTTGAAATTTTTATCATTCCACCTAGGTCATCATGTAAAAATTTACTCACTGATGGTAGCCCAAGTTGAAACCCCACCCCCTCTCAAAAATTTATATTTACTGGCCCACCTTCATGCGTCCTGCTGAACATACATTGACTATAAAAGCTCATTTCATCATGTTTTGTGTTAGTCAAGTCCACCTGAAGTCCAGTCATTCAAGGTCCCATTAGGTCACTAGGTTTTATTTTCCAAGGTCCAATAATACACCATTTCACTGCATAAGGCCAACAAAGTATGAGAGAGAAGCAAATAATATCCCCTTTTTAGTTAAATAAGGATTTACAAGCATGCAACCATGGTTGATAAAATTCCAATTTTAATTTTAAGCAAGAAATTCATTCCAATTTGTAATTTTTATTTCAAAAGAGAGATGTAATAATTTTATTTATTTATGTAATTTTATGTTTATCATATGAAATAAGTCACTATTTTTAGCTATTTACTCAAACTCGATTTCCAATATCATCCAAACAAAAGTAAAAAGTGAACATTGCCAAACCTTTAGCATCATCCACCTGCAAAGAAAAAAGTCAGAAAGAAAATTATCAAAGAGGTTAAAAAAGGGGTCAAATGAAACATTAGAAAGTGGATTTGAAAAGCAAAAGATCAAATTCACGCACCTATAAAGGACTTCTGGATTTAAACTTAGCTTCATTTGCCTCCTATCACTCATTTAGCAAACCCCAAGAGATCCTTTTCACAGTTTTGGGCGAAATCAACATAAACAAGGTAGGTGCTGCGCGTTTCCTTCTAGTGCTGCGCGTTTCCTTCTAGTGCTACATGTTTACCTGGCACTGCACATTTCCTTAAGGTGTTGCGCATTACCTTAAGGCGTTGTGCGTTTGCTTGAGGTGCTGCGCACTCTGCATTGGCGCTACGCGTTTGTCCAACAATGCTCCAGTCACCTCCTCGTCTCCTCCAAAATGCTTTCAACCTCAATACAAGTAAGTAGCAGCTAAGGGATGTGATTTTCCCCCTCCTCAAGTCAATTTCTAAGTGTTTGAAAGGTTTCATTGAAAATTTTGTTTAATTTTTATATCAAAACCATAGATCTTCCCCAAAAACTACCTTCCACTCTCATTCCCTTTTCCCTCTACCCTCCTTCCCTTTCCCTAAATATTGTTATCCTAGATACCCTCTAACCGTTTGTCCCAAAACCCTAAGTCCTAGGTGATACAACTACTTAGGCTCCCAAACCCCTATATTGCAAACAATTTCCCCCATCCCCAAACTATCATACTACTACCCTGTATCCCTCTCCAATACATATATCCCTTCACCCATCATCTTCATATTTACCCTTCCCCATTTATTATTCCCTAAAAACTATATTCCCCCTACCTTACACCTCCCTAGGATTTGATACTAAACACCATGGCAAAGGAGGAATACAAACTACATAGTGAGGAAGAGGAAACAAATAGAGAAGAAGACAAGGAACATAGGAGGCCACACAAAGGAGGCTATATACACAGTTTTGAGCCCACAAATCTTAGGGAACTCTTAGCATCCCCTATGACTGTGACATCCTTCAAATGGCTAGGCTGTTATGATTTCTGTGAGCAAGTGCAGGTAGTCCATCATCCTGACTTGACTAGGATATTCATTTCTAAACTCCAAGATAACCAAGTCACTCTTGCAGGTATAACTTTCACTTTATCTACTACCAATATATCAGCTGCCACCGGGATTCCATATGTTGGGGAAAAATGGTTTAAACAAGGTGATTTGGAGAAGCATTATTATGAGCCTTACATGAAATCAAGGTACCAAAATGAAAGAAGGGACTATTTTCCTTTTTCACACCTCCTTGACAGATATGCCCCAATGATGACGATTATTATGAAATGTTTTTCATGTGAAGGTAGATTCTCCAAGGTCTATTCTTGTCATGTCCGGCTCTTAATGCATTTCATTAGGGTAAAAATGCTCAATTCACCCTACTATCTTTTCTGGGTTATTGAGAAGATGGCCTACATTGCTCAAAAGAGGGAGTACAAAGATCAAATGAAGAGTTTATTTCATCATTCCCTCATTAAAATCATAGTCCTTTACCATCTCAAGGAACTCAACATTGCATGGATTATCGTCATAGCTAATCCCATATTCACTCATGCATCTACTAGACTATTCAAAGCACCTCTTCATCATCTCATCCATCCCCCTCCATTCCTCCCTCTCATCCCATACATCATTCATCCTCATCTGATGAGTGAACCTCACCATCACCTCCATCATCACTATTTCATGAGCCTATTCATTCACCTAGCAAAGATGAAGGCAGAGAGTAAGAGCACATTGAACATGGTGAGATCAGCAAGCCCAAAATGGTTGGTTTTGGTACCTTGACACATACCTATCAGAGAGAGCATAGGCAAGTGTTTTCCCCACAGATTGTGGGAGGGGCCTTTCCTTCTTCATCAGCAAAGCAAGTATACAAAGGCAAGGAAAAGGTCACAAAGGCAGAGATCCAGCAGGAGGAGGATGACCTCCATGAAACAGAGAAAAAATTTCACTTAGTTGATCTAAGTGAAAATAATGACAATGAAAGCACAACCATTGTCATCAAAGAGAAGAATGTACTCATAGGAGAGCTCCAGGTCAATTTACAAAGGGAAAAATACATCATTTCATACTATGAGCAAGAAAACAAGCAGTTTGAGACCAAACATGCACTCATGGAGATTCAGCTCATCAAGGCAAAGAGGGAGGCTGAAAAGGCTAAGGCCTTACTTGATAAAGCATATGGAGAATATAGTGACCAGCTGGAAGAACATGTGCCAAGAAAAAGGCCAAGGACTAAAGGCCTAAAGAGAGCATTGGAGCTAGAAAAACAAAAAGAGGCTGAACTAGCTAATGAGCTCACCCTAAATGAGCAATTTTCCAAAATGGTAAATGTGAACCGAGAGCATTGGCTTGAGAGGGTAAACACCCATCTTGAAAGCCTATTAGACAAGGCCAAAAGAGACACTGACATTTAGAGAAAGACGGTAAAGTATTATTGCTGAAGACACCAAATAGCAAGGGCAAAGCTCAAAGCTGTTAGGGCAAGAATTGAAGCCCTAACTCACTATGAGGAGAAGAAGAAGCTTTATATACTTGTAGAGGCTTCACTCCATAGCCACCTCAGACATCAGCTTCTTGAACAATTTTGAAGACCCTTGACTCAATTTTTGTCATCTTTCTTTTCCTGTCTTTTTAAGGCAATTTTTATATCAACAGTTTGGTCAAACGTGTAGTGCCTAAGCACTTTTTGGAGGAATGGTCACCACCATTGGATTCAGAAGGAACACAACATCTAGGAAAACCATGTTTCCAGCCCTAGAAAGCAAAATTGGTGGGTGAAAAAGGCAAAAAACCACCTAAAAATTCATGTTTCTACCTCATTTCTGGACCAGGTGATGCACGTTTGATTAGTCTTGGGAGAAAGGAATTTTGGAGGGGCAAAGCAAGCCCATTTTGAAAACCAAGGGCAGTTTTGGAAACTAGATAGGATAAGCTTTCCAATGAGGTACCTTGGGCTATATTTGGACATCAGGAAGGCATGTAAAAGTCATATTGAATATGGCACTACACGTTTGACACTAGCGATGTGCGTTTGACAGTTAACCCAGATTTTCACTGTTTCTCTCCAATTTGATTTTTACCTATGGGAAATTAGTGTTTTACTGATGTAATTGATAAGGATGATGTAATTATTATGTTTTTACTATACCTAGGGTAAATACATTAGGTAAACGACTTCTATGACTTCTAATGAATCAATTTTCTTAAGTTAGGGATGAGTCACTTTGACCACCCTACACTCTAGCTATTAGTTCAATTTTTGTTGCAACTTCTCCTCCTCTCATGGATTCAACCCCTGAGGCTAGGATGAGTTGGTTTGAGGCCTATATTATGTGATTTCTTAGTCGTTCTACAGGTTGGACTCCATTGGATATTGTATTAGTGTTTCAGACTTTGACATGGAATATATTGGATGAGTTGCAGCTATTTTGGTGGGATTCCTGTGGCATGGTACTTTGATATTGTTTCTTCTTCAGTTACATGTGTGTGAATGTTTTGTACCTCTCATGATTCATTTCACTCTAAGTATGTTTTATTTTCAAGGTGTGATAAGAAGAATTCATCTTGTATGCTTTGTTTTGGGAAAATCATCATAGATTGTTTCATTTCTTCAGTTTAAAAAGAATTCATGATCTCATGCTCTTTTTAGCACCTCACTAGTCTAAACCATCTCATCACTATACTACCAAGTGTTAAATTAACTTGCCTACCTTGCCCCATCAGATGTAGACAATTTTGTTTCTCTTTTGCCCTGATCTATTTCATTCTCTGACCTAATTCACTCGTCCAGTGACTACCCCAACTGAATCAAACCAAACAAACCCTAAGCTACTATATCTAGCCTAAAATCCTAATCTATCTGCCCTCCTGGCTGTGATCCTTTGGAGAGAGCCCTATCCGGCTTGGTAGGGCTAACTACTAAGTTGAAAGATTGGTCTGTGGTTACCTTAGCTAGACTCTTCCTCAGCCTTGGAGATCTGAAGGACTGATAACACATCACACACATACGACCACACATGACATACAATTCCATGCAATACATGCACCTACACCTAACATACAACACATACACCTACACCCAGTGTATACAATCCAATACATACACCTACATCCAATGCATAGCATAATACATACACCTACACCTGATGTACAACATAACATAAATACGTGTTTAGAGTGCAACACAATGAATGCATGTGTCACGATACCATGACTACACAATGCACAAACATAGTACCGTATGCTTGCAACACAACACGTACAACATGCACTCAATCCCAAATGTACACCAGTACCATATGTACCACATGTACACAATACCACCTATACACTGCACAACTTGCACTACGTGTGCACAACATCACATGTACATGGTGCCACCTGAACAAGGTGTACACAATGCCACATGTACACTACACCACTTGTACAACGTGTACACAATACCACATGTACATAGTACCATATGCATGACAAGTATGCGACACCACATGTACAAAGTGCCACATGCACGACATGTACACAGCACCACCTGCATACAACGCCACTTGTACAACATGTACACAACACCACATACACACAACACCACTTGTACAATCATGCACACCACACCATATGTACATAACACCACATGTACAATATGCACGCAAAGCCACATGTACATAAAAATGCATATCCATCATATACATAGCATTATCTGTACATGACATCGCATATCCAACACGTGCAGAGCACCATATGCATACAACACTGGATATCCATCATGCACACAGTACAATATGTACACAACACCATACATCCAACATGTACATTAAATTACATAATCAACGTGTACACACACTAAATATACACCACACCACATGCACACAACATCACAGGTGCAACAAGTACAACATATACGACATAGGCACAACAGTCATACCACAGATCCAAATACACACTGTCCTTACCAAGAAACCTTTCTTCCAGTGTCTTATCCATGTTTATCCCAACATGTCGTAGACCACACTATTTTCACTTTGTTGAGGTATCCCTCAGTATAACCTGTCCATAACATAGACATAATATAATCACATAATATCAACTCATAAACACAAGGTACTGACCTCATATAATTGTCATGATTGCTCTTCCCAGTTGATTCCTCATAAGACCAGGGACCTCTTCATGTCATTTTCCTACATAAGCAATCATTCCTCCACAAGAACCATTCCCGATGACCCTGTCAGACAGTGACATAGATATATACATACACACATATATAATTATTATCATAGAGCAATCATCATCATGTCAGACAACGACATACATACATACATATATGCATATAATCATTAGCATAAAGCAATCATGATCACAACATAGATACTAGATATCAAGGTCAAGGTTAAGAGAACTTCCTTTATTCATACACAACACTGAGAACAATCATTCCCAACATAGCCAAGGCAATTGATACCTCAGATTCATTTACTTTACCTTTTATGGTTACCTTTCTCATGACTGTACTGCCACCATCCATTTACCGCAATGGACCCAACCAGTCCAACTGACTGTCATAGTCTTACCTTCTTCTATGCTTACTCATGCATTGAGCTTCATCCATGTCTTACATTACATGTTGAGTACCACACAACTCTCCCCGAGCTCCATTAATTTTCCTCTTTCCCAAATAATTCCCAAGACACTCAAAACATAAAAGGCAAGACAAGAAACAACCAAAGAGGAAACCATGAAACCAATAACGACACCACAACCCAGGTGGCATGGCCATGCACAAGACACAAATGAAACCACAATCAAGCACAACAAAGCACCAAAAGACCAAAAGCACAAGACTATTAACAAAGACCATGACTCAATCCCCATGGTTCCCAAGGAAAATTCAACCTGAGCCTTCTTTAAGATTTCGTGGAAATCTCTTAGCCATGCAATCGCCTGCATCATACTGCCATCTACACATAACTGTCAGTGCATAAATAAATATAACAATACACTGGTTACCTTACCTTGTCATGCCAAGCACATTGCTTGTAACTGAAAACATCCACGCCATCTCTCAAGGGACTCCAATTCCCTTGACAGATCCACTTGCAACTAGAGACTGGCTAATATACTTGTCAAGCACATGTTCATGATTATAGCACATATCCACATAATGTTAGGCAAAAATTAAGGTTAAGAAGGTTTCCTGTATGCGAGGGCACTCATTCGTTGGTTTCCAAACACAACCAAAGGAATTCTTGCCCAATTACTTTCCTTTACCTTTTTACTTTGTTGCAATTGAGTCTTGCTATATACCGTCACATCACCCAACTGCTAGTTATATAAACACATCCATAGTTACCTTGTCATACTAATACCAAGCATGTTTCTTGCAACTGCTCACACATGTCAACCACATGTTCCAAATATCAAGACAATCATATATATCAATTTGAAATCAACTTCTACAAATAATCATGTCATAATCCATAGTCAACTCATAGTCAGTAGACATAATGCTACAACTATCACCTACTATACTCAAGTACATATCAATGCTCTCAACACCTATGTGTTAGCACAATCTTCTTAAAACAAGATCATTCCTTCATGCAATCCTATAGATTCATACTCATATCATGCAATTCATCAAATATTCAACCAACTTGCAAACATACCATGTTAAATAAATCAATTTCGTGTAGCACAGGGGAGGCTATCTTGTCTGCACAATCAATCTAGTTAGAAATATATAACTTTACAACATGTTAACTCAAACCTAAATCATGATATCCATAGTAGTAACTAAGTAACATGTTTACATCATAACTCATACACAATTATCATTCACACATATGCAAATTCAATCTAAATTAGTCCAACACCATATCACAAATAGGTCGGCTCATACCTAAATGTCGTAGCCCTAACCATCTGCATAGGTCAAACCATGTTAACACAATACATATAACATAAAGATCTTCAATGCAATGAACATAACCATCACACATACGACCAATCCAAATTACAACATCACTATCTCAATGAAATAACCCTAATCATCAAGTTAAATAACATTTAACAACAACCAGTTAACATATAATGTGCTCATCAACAACATATGACCTAGTCATCAAGCTAACTATCATATAACAACAACAAGTTAACCTATAGCATACTCATCAACAACATATAACATGATCATCAAGTTATCTAACATAAAGCAAAAATAACAATGCTTACAACCATAGGTTACTACCATCCTCGACTATTCGACACATGTGCATATAACTACACTGATCAACTAACATCTATCATGAATGTAACCATAACATCAATAGACATGTACATAAACCTAATTTATATGGACATAATACATATAAAGATCCTTAACTTACATACATGCATGCCAAACATACCATACTTGTATGATGGTCTTCTCTTACCCCAAATTCTATTTCCACAACCTCACTTTGATAGTCTGCATCTTCTGCTCTATCTTAGCCAAAACATTAGCACCATAAAAACCAATAGCATCATGATGACTTAAATTGCATACAATGACTTCACAAGGCATATTTGACCTACTATTCATGCATAACTATAACCAAGACCATACATGCACAACAAATGCATATATACATATATAAACACCATTTTAGCTAGAGTCCAGTCATCAATGCATGGCGATATCAACTACACAAACCATGACCTCATGCACGACAACAACAACCACCTCATGTGCACTTGATAACAGGTGAACACTTATGTGCATAACAATGCATAATCAACCATACACACATGAAGACATACTCCATGGCAACACCTTCAATCTTCACATGGCGACATCACTACAACCATGATCAACACCATGCAAATGCAACAAGCACATGGAGTACAAACATAAGAAACACATATGCAACCAACATGAAAGCATGATCAACACACAATCCAAGGAGAGAGAAACCACGCTCTGATACCACTCTGTAACACCCTCCTCCCACATCTACCTAAGAATCTAGCCAACTTGGGTAAACATTGGATGAGAGGCCGCTATGATATGATTTGACCTCCGAAGTAACCTTAAGGAAATGGAATCGATGGAACATCACACACAGACATTCAACATCATCAATTGAGCCCTCAGAAGACAAGTCAGCTACTTAGACAGCTTGTCCCTAGGTCCCACTATTGTTTCAGGTCCCTTGGGAGATAGTTGCTCTCATGCTATGGGAAAGGGAGTGACCGACAACCTAAAGTTGCTATCACAGGCTTGCCTACCAATGACTGTGGACCAGAATCATTAGTATTGTGCTAGCAACTCTGATATTTGATTCACTTTTTTAGGCCTAGAGCCCAGGTCACTACCTAGAACTGATCCATCTCTTCAAATTAGTGAAGTAACATGGAAATGACAGTACTAAAGCAAATACTTATTCAAGACCTTGACTGGACCCCTACTAGCCACGACAAGCATTTCGTCAAACATATCATCGACATATAATCTACAAGTGTAAAGAATAGAGTTAAGTGTAGGGATCTCATACTTATCTGAGAATTGTTATGAACCATTGTTCCCTCATGCCATTTGTTGCATTATCATCTATTGGGTTATATACACATTATCCATTCATATACAAGTAAAAACATGATGAGAGTCACTCATGGATGTTGTCATAAAACATGTAAATAACCAGCATAATAGGGACAAAAATACTAATGAAATCACAACCATATAAACCATATATAATACATCATAATACTCATAGAAATACAAGGAGAAATAACCTTCCAATAATTATGAAAAATCCAAACTTGGGATGGGACCTCCACGTTCCACCCGACCATAGAATGGTTGAGCTAAATCTCTCTTCAACCATTCACTCCCGTGCCATATTCCAAGGATGAATGTGGGATCTCATAGAACACATCAATAAAAACTCATCCAAGGCTTCCAGAGGCCATCCACCTCAACCCATCAAAGAGTGATTCCACCTCGCGGTTGGACATCACAAAAACAACATAAGATCGGTCTCTATCCCAACTTTTCAGGGCTCTAGAGTGTTTGTTCCAACTCGACTCCTAGGACTAGTAACTCAACCCACAATTGTTGTTGGGATCTAGAGCGTTTTTCCAACCAAGGCTTCCAGGACTAGTAACTCAACCCACAATTGTTGTTAGGCTTCGAGAGAGTTTGTCCAACCAAGCTTCTAGGACTAGTAACTCAACCCAAGTTGCTACAGGGCTTCCAGAATGTTTTTCCAACCAAGGATTCTAGGAATAATAACTCAACCCAATCCGTTATAGGGCTTCCAAATTATTTATCCAACCAAGGCTTCCAGGAACTAATAACTCAACCTAAGCTAAGGACACATGAGAACCAACCAAAAAAAACAAGGAAATAAACCCACAATCTCCATGGCTATCTAGGAAATGACAAGGCTAGGCAATCCACTCTCAATCTAGGTAATCCTCCATGCCAATAACAGATCATGACCAAGAATCCACATGCATATGCCATGCATGTCCAAACTAGTGAAGAAATCATACAGGCAACTCGGTACTTGCAAGCAAATCTGATATAGTTGCTGATGTCGATGCCTTCTTGCACTTTCCCATTCTTCCTTTACCTTCTTTCTCCAAGAATCCAAGTAT
This sequence comes from Pinus taeda, assembly GCA_000404065.3. Classification (NCBI taxonomy): domain Eukaryota; kingdom Viridiplantae; phylum Streptophyta; class Pinopsida; order Pinales; family Pinaceae; genus Pinus; species Pinus taeda. The sequence continues at coordinate 72,099 of APFE030922297.1, forward strand.
GCCACACCCTCCAAGATTGCTCCAAGAAAACTCTAAGTATCCAAGAGTATGAGAGAGAGAGAATAATGAAAAGGCTCCAAAACTGAATTGACTAAGTCCTGCACTGACAAACCTACCCACTAATCCTCAGAAGCCTTTTTATTAATGAGGCCTCTATTTTCTTCATTTTCCATTATTTTCCTTCAATTTCCTCCTCACATGCAACTTGTTACCTTTCACCTTCCTTTTCTCCTAATTTCCATTATTTTCATAAATAAATGTGCCAAAATACCTTTTTGCCTCTTTAATGCCTTCGCCATTGCCTTTGCCAATTTCCTTAGCCATAATAAACCGAATCAACACCCACTAGGATGTTTCCCCCACCATTCAACTTGAAATATGTGTCCCATCATCCATGGTATTTATATTTGTTTATATGAGTTTTTAACCAAGGTTGTTATAAGAAAAAAATAAACGTGGATCATTATTTTAGAGACTCTAAATCAGGGCTGAAAACCAACCATATTCCAAATATTGATACGAGTAAGTTTGATGTAAAGGATCCAGTAACATGGATACAAAAAATGGAGTAATTCTTTGATCTACATGATGTGAAACACCCACAAAAGGTATGCATTACATATTTATATTAGGACCCAATCAATTTGTTTGGTATCAATGACTTTGTTCTCTTAAATCACTTTTCGCTTGGACATTTTTTATGGAGGGATTGATAACACATTATGAGGATACAACGAGAAATACATTCTTTAGCCAAATGATAAATCTCAAACAAAAGGGTTCAATTGTGGAGCACATTGAGGATTTCCAAATATTGAATATCAAGGTAATTGATATTCTAGAGGAGCATATGATTTATGTCTTTATAGGGACTTTAAAGGATAAAATCCAATACAAGGTTCACCTTTGGAAACCTAATTCATTGGAGAATCCATTCAGGGTAGCAAGAAAAGTTGAAAGCAAAGTTATGGCAACAAGGAGGTCTACCACTCACAAATATAAATATGGAAATGTTTTCTCTCTTATCTTCCCACAACCGACAAGGTTAACACCAAATACACTGAAGGTCATAAGTGTGTCGAGAAGAAATTATTTTACATAGATTGTGAAGAGGAGGAAGAAAAGGAACAAGTAACATCAAAATAAGAGGCTATACACTAGGAACCAACCCCATATAAATAAAAAATGAATTAGACCATATCTTGCAATGCATTTGCGGAAATTACCACTCCTCAAACACTCAAGATAGAAGGATATATCAAGAATAAAAAGATATTAGTGTTGATTTATTTGGTTAATAACCATAATTTTATTCATCGTAAGATATCCAAGGTATTGAATTGCTTTCTATATCTAACACCAGAGTTTCAAGTGATGGTTTCAAATGGAGGAACTATAAATTGCTCAGGAAAGTGCCATAATATCAAGCTAACCATGGGGGGAATATGTATTGAATAGTGTAACTCTTTCCATTCCAATGTATGGTGTTGATGTTGTATTAAGAGTCCAATGGTTACAATCTTTAGGGACAATAGCTTTTAATTTTCAAGAACTTTTCTTGAAAATTTTCTAGGAAGGAAAGGAAATTTACTTAAGGGGTATCACAGGGAAATCGAGGAATATAATAAGCTCTAATGGCATGACAAAGATTTTGAAGAAAGAACAACGAAGCGTAATTAAAATTTATTTTCACTATATGTTCAAACATCAAAATCATCCATTTCTCCAGATCTCTAACGATTCCTGGACAATCATTCCAAGCTATTTGAGACTCCCAAAGGTCTCCCACCTATTTGTGATCATGATCATGCTATTCACTTGATTCCAGGAAGTGTTCTTCAAAACATCAGATCTTATAGATATCCCTATACCTACAAGTGAAATTGAACGCATGGTTGCAGAAATGCTAGAGGCACATATAATTCAACCTAGCCAAAGTTGTTTATTCTATCCATTCATGTTTGTGAAGAAGAAGGATGGATCATGGTGTATGTCTCTAGATTATAGAGAGCTTAATAAGTTCACTATTAAAGATAAATTTCCATTTATGTCATTGATGCATTGTTGGATGAATTACATGGAGCAATTTACTTCATGAAGTTGGATCTTCATTCTAGATATCATCAAATTAGAATGAAGATAGAATAAATTCCAAAAATAACATTTAGAACTCATGAAGGTCATTATGAATTTTTGTTCATGCCTTTTGGCCTTACTAATTCACCTTCCACATTTCAAGGTTTAATGAATTCCACTTTCAAACCCTTTCTTAGAAAATTTGTGTTAGTATTTTCTTATGATATACTAATATACAACAAGTCTTGGACAAATCATGTTCAACATGTTGATAGGGTTCTTAAACTATTAGAGGAGAAACAATTGTATGCAAAACCCTCCAAATGTTTCTTTGGGGTACAAGAGATGGAATATTTGGGTCATATTGTATCTCATAAGGGTGTTAATGCAGAGCTTAACAAAATTAAAGCCACCAAGGAATGGAAAATCCCCACAACCATAAAGAATATTCAAGGATTTCTTGGGTTGATGAGATATTATTACAAGTTTGTTAAGAATTATGGGAAAATAGCAGCACCTCTAACAACATTATTGGAGAAAGATACATTTTTTTCGATTCTAGAAGCAACTAAGGCCTTTGAGCATATTAAAGAGGCAATGTGCCAATCTCCAGTATTAGCTACACCAAAATTCAAAAAAAACTTTATTGTGGAATGTGATGCCTCACGAAATGGCATTGGGGCTATTTTAATGCAAGAAGGAAGACCCATTTCTTCTGAAAGTCATCCAATCAAGGGAAATCATTTACACAAACCTATTTATAAGAAGGAAATGTTGGCAATAGTACATGCCCGAAGGAAAAATCATATTGGAGCCTGAACTAGTCACAGAAACGAGAACTCCATAGCTACGAAATTGATGAATTTTAGAGTATCTCATGAAGTGGAAGAACTTACCCATTAAAGGTTCCACGTGGGAGGATGAGTAATTTATACAGAAGCATCCATAACTACCCAAGCATTGAGGACAACAATTTTTTGAAGGAGAGGGGCATGTTAGGTCCCTATAACACTAGTGTAGCCCCCATATTGTTATTGCTGTGCCCATGTAGCTCCCATATTATTAACAATTGTGCCCCATAGAAGCCCATTATTGTTATTGTTGTGCCCTTACATTATTATTGTTATGTAGGCATTGATTATATTGTGACCCTTTAGACTCCTATATATACTAAGGGGGCCTTGTCATTTGTATCATCAAAGAGATTTTCATTTATGTAATGTAAAATGAGGTTGTCCCCTTGAAGAGGCTTATTTTTAAGTTGTTGATCTATCTTTTCTTATGTTTTGTGATCTGGTTACATAACATGCAATGGTCGCTGCTGCAACAATGGATGCAATAAGGGGGGTTGTATTTGGGTGGATGAGTGTAGCCATAATGTATGGACGGAATGGAAAAGGCAAGGTGGGGGGTTGGAATTGATAAATTCCCTTGGACCATAAGATCAATCAAATTGTCTTAGGTGGGAAAAATGGTATGCTAAGTGTTAGGTCAGGGTGGCTAAGGACTAAACTCACCTTGTACTATAAGATGAATGGCATGGGTGAAAAATGTACAGGGAAAGGTGGCTATGATGAATTTAATATGAATGGTGGAACTTGTATGAAATATCTATAATGTGTTATAGTAGTACAAAAACATGAAAAATTAGTTGAAATAAGATGAAAAAATGTTCACTTTAAAAACATATTTAACTTGAAACATAATATGTAAGTATGAAGAAACTTGTCCAGCCCCAATAGAGATGGTTGCTAAATATCTCGAGTAGCAACTTGTAGAAACAAAACAACAATATAATTCATTTATCATAAGTAACTTGGAAATTTGAAAAATAACATATTTGAAAATCCTTAAATTGTTCATTAAAGTAGACAATATCTAAATTAACACCATGATATGTTGTTATTCATCTAACTCTCATTCAATTATAAAATTAAATCTTATGTATTGCCATAATATTTAACTTAAAAAAAAATTGGGGTTGTTGAAGCTAGCCACAATGTAGGAAGACCAAACACTAAAAATAATACAAGGAAAGCATTGTGTAAAAGGAGGAGAGAAAGAAAATCGTGAACAATGAGGTTAGGGCAATGCAAACATAAAATATCCCTTTGTTAAAACACAACAAAATTATACATAAGGACTTATCACTTGCGAGCCCAAATTTGAAAGCCTACCCATGCATAATGAAGAAGTGAGGATACCTCGAACGAATTTAGGGTTTCTCACTTCCATGAGAAGAATAGCATGGAATATTTGTGAACTACCATCATTACACCTACCAAAAAATTAGGTTGTTGAGACAAGCCACATGAAAAAGAAGACCAAAAATTAAACAAACAGAAGGTAAACACCATGCAAAACAAGAAGAGGAAGACAAAGACAAACAATGATGTGGATGTAGTGAATCCATAAGGGATTATTGGTAGAAGTATAATAAAAATGAAAAATAAGGAGAGGAATTTGTCAACACTTAATTTTTCTAAGATGAATTTCAAGTTCAAATTAGCTAGCCCACCTATGCACGAGGAAGAAGTGAGGAGACCTAGAATAAATTTAGGGTTTCCCACTTCAAAAGATGATTGGCATAGAATATTTGCAAGCTACTTTCTTTACAATAATAAAAAATATGTGTATGTTGAGACAAGCCATGAGGCCAGACTAAACACAAAATGAAACACAAGGAAAATACCATGTAGAATGAGAAAAGGAAGAAAAAGGAAAACAATGTGACAAAGGTAATGAAACCATGATGGAGCGCTTGGTAAGAGACAATGAAAATGAGAGATAAGGAGAGGATTTGGTTGCCACTTAACATTTTTAGAAAAATTGAAAGCCCACACTAGAAATATTGTCTATGCACAACGAAGAAACTCTGAGACTTGAATGAATATAAGGTTTCCCACTTCCATGAGATGAGTGGCATTGAATCTTTATAAGCTTCCATCCTCCCACCAACTAAAAATATACGGTTTCTAAAATATGAAGAGAAAAAATTGAATGAGACAAAAGGAAAGTACTATGCAAAATGAGAAGAGGAAGATGAAGGTAAACAACGCTACCAAAACAATGAAACCATAGGGGAGCACTTGGTAAAAGGACAAAAACAATGACGAGAGGACTTGGTTACCACTTAACTTTTTTGAGATGAATTACAAGCCTACGTTAGTAACCTTTCCCTTGCACAAGGAAGAAGTGCAAAGACCTTAAAGGAATTTGATGTTTCCAACCTCCATGCGATGAGTGGCATGAAATATTTTCAAGCCACCATCCTTACACCTACTAAAAGGTGTGGTTGTTGAGACAAGCCGTAAAGAAAGAATACAAAACCCTACAAAAAGCATAAGACAAACACAATGAAAAATGAGAAGAGGAAGACAAAGGCACAAAAATAAACTCCATGCAAAACGAGAAGAGGAAGACAAAGAAAAATAATAAGGTGAAGGCACAAGGAAGCACTTACAAAAAATACAACATAAATGATAAATAAGGAAACAACTTAGTAACCATGTAACTTTTTTGGGACAATTTACAAGCCCAAATTGGAGTTTCCCACCTCCATGATATGAGTGGCATGGAATATTTGTGATCCTCCATCCTTACACCAAAAATAAAGGGTAGCCAAGAAAAATCACAAGGAAATATGACCAAACACAACACAAATAAATCACCATGCAAAACAAGAAGAGGGAGAATAAGGTGAAAAATGAGGCGGAGGTAATAAAACCACAAGGGAATGTTTGGTAAGAATACAAAAAAAGTAACAAATAAAGAGAGATCTTGATCACCACTTAACTTTTTTGAGACATGGTATTTAAATTGCAGTGGATATTCTAGTGAATTAGTTCATATAAATAGATCCTGCAATATTATGAAATATTTAACTATGCCATCATTTCCTTGGATATCAACTTTATTATTATTAGATTAATGCTCAAGTTTACAAAAAAAGTTGAAATATGAAAATGAAAGAATAAGTAAATGATCACACCGTACACACAAATAACCATAAGATGTGATATGGGAAAATCAATATGGGGGAAAACCTAGCTAGAAGGTGAGGCCTATGCTCTATTCGCTTTTATTCAATTATAAAATGAAAGTACAAATAAATGGGAACTCTCTACAGAGTTACTTTTGACAGTGTGGCCTAAATTACTATTATAGAATCTTCTACCTCTTCTGTTACATTCTCAAATACCAATCCTATATGCTCTATAAAATACGGAATAAGGACAATGCTAAAAGAATGGAACTCCCTCTCTTCCTAGTGGGAAATATTTAACATAACCTAATAACCATCTAGGGTTAAAGTTAGGGTTTTTGCATGCATCGACTCTCAATTATTTCTAGATTCTTCTTGAAATTACATATGTTAGTAGCTCCACATATGAGTCATGGGAGTTGATGTGGCATCTACTCAGTATCATGGCAGTTAATAGGGTAGGTTAACTTACAAGAGGCATACTTCTACATATGAACTCCAGTTAAGGTGATTTTTAAATTGTTGAAAATATCTTAGTGTGATGAACAACATTGAGAGCATGAGATCTATGTTTCTGAATTTTTAACCCCAAAATTCATCATTTGTTACCTCAAATTAGTTTTGAAAGGTTTTAGACCGTAAACCTTCAAGATGAAACTCGACCTACAAGCCAGTTCCTCCACAATTTCCACCAAAAAAGTAGCAAGATAGAAGAAAAACTATCTAAAATCTATTATGGAGCAAGACAATTTGCAAGCCCAAATTGGAAAGTATTCACATGCACAAGGAAGAAGTGAGGAAACCCTGAAAATTTTTTGGGTTTCTTTCTTCCATGAGATGAGTAGCATGGAATTATTTTCAACTACGATATTTGTGAGTTGCATGGAAGAATTTTTTAACCATTGATAATTTTTTAACTTGAAATTACATGTATGTGTGCGTGTATTCAATTTTTTGCAAACATAAAAAAGTATATGTTCAAGAACTTTTGTATCTAGGATTCCATGTGACCAAGATGGATTAAACATTGATTTGAAAAAAAATTAACATCCATTATTCATTAGGCACCATTAAAGAACATTTATGACGTATGAAGTTTTTGAAACACTATGTTATCTAAGAAAGTTTTTTATTTTTTCCTTTTTTTTTAATCTTATCATAATTTAGATGAAATGAGTTTTTGATCACATATAAGGTACTTACTATTGGATTTATACACATGTTTGACTTATAACTTTAATTTAACTTTATATGGACAAAACCGTAAATTCATGCTTTTGGATGAGGATCTTGGAACATGTTGTACAACAATTATTGCATCAAGTATAGGAAAATATGTACTCTGCCACCTAAATGAAGGTTTTTTTTGTAGGAGATGTACATGCCAAAAGATAAAAGACTATTACAAGTACTTTATAGTTATGTTTACCAAATATTTTTCAATTGTCAAAATTAAATGTAGAATCAATAAAAATATTTAAAATATGTTGTACTAGCCTAACTCTCAAAGCAAACTTGAGTAGGACCCTCTGTTGGGCCATGATAAACATGCTTGCAATGAGAGTATTGATGCAAAACAACTATGTTGGATCCAAAATGGCTAGTCTAGCTAACTATAGTGCATGGTCTAGAAATGGTGTGGCCTAAACGACCTACACATAGCTTTATAACATCATTAGATAATGGCTCTTGAAATGAAGTTTCTATAATATGCTATGTTGAACTAGATTGAGTTTCAAGAGTGATAATGTGATATTAGTGGCCTAAATCCTATCTTCAAGATGAGGTGCTTGAGGGGAGGGGCCAAGCATACACCCATGTGTAGTTGACCCTATTAATGGGTTACACATATCCATTGATTATTCTCGAGAAGAGTCAAGATCATATCCTAGGAATTCACCAATGTTGCATTGATTTTTTCTTACACCCTAGGTCTAATCTATGGCTGCACTTAACACACAAACACATTAGCAGTGTTCAACCAAAATAAAATTGCATAACAGAAATATAACAATAGTGAAACAATAAAGTACACAAATTTTGTAGGCCCAAAACTATTTATTACTTGTTAATAAAGAAAACATAGGGATCTTGTACCAGGGATCACAGACCTTTATGAATCTGATACAAGACTAATGAAAAAGTAGGGCTTAAGGTCAATTATTTTAGATATTTAATCTATCCAAAACAATGACAAATCAATCTTACTAACTTGTTGATGTATCCCTTCACAATAAATCCTTTCAATTCTTCTTTGTCAATTGTTACCTGACTATCCTTTACCTCCTTCACACAAGGAAATGGTTCCTTTAATTTATCTGCATACCTAGATGCTCGAAAGGGATAATTAATACTTTAGTCCAATTGCATTTATCAGCTCCAAACACTGCTATTAACACCTCCATTAGTGACCAAACTTCACCATATACACTGAACAATCCATCTATACCAACATATCAAATCCCCACACAATTTTATTGGATTACTCTATGTTTGAGGTACCTCAGCTGCTATTGGTCAAGTTCTGAGGTATTTTTTGGCCTCCTCTAGGGCTTCAACCTTCCACATAGATCCTATGCAAATCCTAAGGCCTTTTGACCTTTTGCAAGTGGTAGCTTTGAGGCTATTAGGCCTCTTTCAAGGGCTTTGAATCTACCCTTTTTAACAAAACAAAATATACCTAAGTGGAAATTTCCATAGGCTTGTTTCAACCTAGAAACAAATCCTTCTAGGGTTCAAAATAGAGACAGAACTTCGACCATGATTCTAGACATACTTCAACCTCTTCACATGCACAAAACAAACTTCCTTTTGTCCTCTTCTAGCTGGGATTCTCCTTGAGATTCTATGGCTCCTTCCTTAGGTTAATGTTCTTTATGGTCTCACAAATACATATCTCTCCAATTAATTGTCTTAGGAGCTCTTAACTCCATTAAAGAGTCTCTCCACAATAATTATGATTAAAAACAATTTCTTTGGGTTCTAAGACCATGATTTTGGGTCCAAAACCCATTGATTTGGGTACTTTTCCCATAAAGTGGGTTTTCTCCTCACAAATAAAGCACCCAAGAGTTGTGGGAGTACCTCCTAAGCTACACTATTTCAAACAATCCCTCTTAGCGAGCAAGGTACTTCCATTCCTCAAAAGTAACTCATCAGGAGTACAATCCCAATATCTAGCATCCATCACTCCAAAATTCCCTGTAGAATAAATAACACTTTCCTTGGAAGTGTCCTTGCCACTAGAAGCCTCTTGCTTCTTCTTCTCTTAATGGGCCTTTAGTCCATTTCAAGGTTCTTCCATATGTAGAAGTCTCCTTCCCATTGACCATACACTTTTGTTGGGTTGTAAAATATTCTTATGACTCTTTAAACTCTCACTCAAACTCGACTTGTATAGACCACTCTATAGGATTTCCCTTTAGCCTGTGTAGACCACTCTCCCTAACTCCAATAATTGCTTCAATGGAGTTAGAGCCTCTGGGCTTGAGCATCACTTTTCCATCCTAGAACAATACTTCAAACCCCTTAGCCTCAATCATTGAGATAAACAACATGCTACACTTTAGCTTTGGTACCTGTTGATGCCTCGAAAATCGCTGCAACAACAATGGGGGATAACCACTCGGTCCGGACCTTAAAGCAACTCCTTTTCCGTTTGGTGTGGTGGCTCCGACTGGTTTAACTAGGTCCAGTTACCTTCTCCCTATCGCTATTGGTTTATTATATATCTTTAACTACCAATAGATGGGGATATCAGATCACTTCTTCTTGCTGATCAGGCAAGAGAATGACCCTTAAGCTGATTTTGGTTCAGCCAAGCCACAACTAAAGTTTTGCCTCTTCAAGAAGAGGACTTAAAAGAATATAGAAATTACTCTAAATGCAAGTTTATTCCATAATGCAAGCAAAAGAAACTAATCTAAATCCTATCTTAATTAGGCAGATATAGATCTAACCCAACTAAGAGCAAGATAATTGAAATATTGGGATTTAAACATGTCTTGCTTATAATGAATATCAAGTTAATGAAGTAGTTTAATTTAACTGATATTATGGATATCAAAACAAATCCTATTGAGACCTTTTAACTGAAATAATAAACCAACAACATTCCAGGAAGTAGTTCACAAAAATGATATTGATTATCAAATCAATAAATCCAATAATTAAACAATAATATGTGGAAATAGTTCACACCACATTACCATTCAATAATCAGTTTTATAAGACAGATTTCTGAGTACATAGTTACTCAGAAATCAGATTTTAATTCATAAGAACAGAGATACCTAATAACAATATTGAGACAATATGCATCTCTAAGAAACAAGTGGTCGATGATTGGACTTGCGCGGGAGCGGAGCGTGATTTTGGAGCTGCGCAGCCGCCTGCGCGCGACCCTCGGCCTCGAGGCTCTGAGGCCTGACTAGCCGCGATTCGGGCCTTGGCCTCAGCCATGGCCCATCCAAACTTTTCCCAAGGGGACTCTGAGAAAGCCTTCTCAGATCTGGTAAAATCTCTTCCCCCCTCCGCCCTAAGCCTGCAACTTCGAAATTTGTAAAGAAACTGGACATTCTTCAGGAAGTTCAGCTGCCACCAACCCTTCCTCGCATGGCAGCTCTATCTCTGGCTGAAAAAGGACTTATTGGGCAATTTACTGGATTATGGCCCTCACCAAGAATTGTGCAAAGATGGGTTGAGCGAAATTGGTCCGATAAAATCCTCGGAAAAATATCAATAAGATTTTATGGAAAAGGCTATTATACTTTCCACTTTGAATCCAAAGCAGATAAGGACCTAATCTTCAGAAACAGACCTTATTTCATGGACTCTCGAGGCCTTTACCTCAACAAATGGACTCCAGACTTTGATCCGGAGCTGGACATTCCCAATGCAGTCCCAGTCTGGGTTCACCTCCCCCATCTTCCGCTGCATTGCTGGGGGGAGATTCGGTCAAGGCAATAGGTAATGCGGTTGGTAAATACATCGACAGAAGCGAACCCAAGGATAATATGCAGGCCTGTGCAAGGATATGCGTGGAGGTGGACCTCGGGAAAGGATTGCCTGAAGCCATCAAGCTAAAAGTGGACGACTAGAGCTACATTCAACAGCTGGATTACGAGCAGATTCCATTCAAATGTAAGGTATGTCACGAATATGGGCACTTTTCCAATAGATGCACTAAGGTTACTAGTATTGAGACTAATGAGCAAGGTGGACATTGGGAACCTGTTAAAAAAAAGAAATCTAACCCCCCTTCTAAACCTGTGACAAACCCTGACATCCCTGGATCGTCCTCCTAGTGTCCTCCCTCCCCTCCTCCCCTTCCTTCTGACCTCTCCCAAGATCCGCCAATTCCTTCATCCTCCAACCCCTTTCTCTTCCTAGCCTCGGAAGATCCTCTGCCTGACCCTCCCTCTTCGGACCTGCCCGACCCCCCCCATCTCCCTTTAACCTCTTCTCAGCCTTCCCAGGATGCCCCTCCTTCCAGATCTACAAGCAGCTCTTCCAAAGAGCTGGGAATTACAAGCGATACTCATAAGAAACCAGGGCCAGGTAGGAAATCGACCAAGCAGCATAGAGAAGAAAGTACCCAGAAGGACATAGCAATGGGATTTCAAACTCCAATGGAATCCTTTATCATCGGGCACTACGAGAAAGAAGCAGCAGGGAAAGATCCTGAGAGGTGAGCACCTCTTCGTATGCCCAATGCATCATGATGAAAGTTCTTTCATGGAACAGTAGGGGTTTAGGGCATCCCTCTAAAATAACAGCCCTGAGAGATCTTCTTTTCAATGAGAAACTTGAAATAATGCTGGTCCAAGAGACAAAACAAAACCAACAAGAAATGAAAAAAATTATTGATATTCAAAAGCAATACTTAGGAGTCATCAGCAGCTCCAGAGGAGCTTCAGGAGGAATAGTTACCATCTGGAATAGTCAGAAATGGAACTGTGATTCAACTATCATCAACCAAAATTGGATCAGGACCAAACTGGACAGCAAAACGGAGGACAGGAGTCTAATCATATATAACGTATATGTTCCCAATCACTACAGGGAAAAGGAACTCTGCTGGAATGAGTTGAAGGAAAGCATTGAGAGCGAAATTACCACAAATATTATAATAGCTGGAGACTTCAATCTGATACTCCACGCTAATGAGAAAAGAGGTGGAAACTTTATACATAATCCCTTTAGAAATCAGTTGGAGGCAATAATACAGGAGAACAAAATGGTGGATATAATTCCAAAAAATCGAAGATATACATGGAGCAACCGAAGAATGGGAGCTGGCAATATCATGGAGCGCCTGGACAGATTTATGGTAAACATATCCTTCCTCTCCACCTTCACTGTTGGTTACACTAGTATTCTCATCTCCTCTGCCTCCGACCATTACCCTGTCTCTCTTACGCTGGAATCTCACCATCCTTTAGGACTGATTCCCTTTAAATTCAGCCTGTTATGGACCAAAAATCCTTCAGTTAGAGCAATTGTTGAAACGGTTTGGAGACAACACATAGAGGGGTCGCCAAGCTATATTTGGGAGGCTAAAATCAAGAATGTCAGCAGAGAACTTAAGGATTGCGCCAAAGACAGCTACCAGGAGCCAGAGGAAACAAAAAAGAAAGTCAAGCAAGCCTTGGAAGAGGTGCAAACCCAGATAGAGGATCACGAGATTTCCCATCAATACAAAACTCAGGAATACGCTCTTCAGGGACAGCTTATGTATATCAACAGAGAGGAAGAAATTAAGTGGAGGACCAAATCCAGGCAATTATGGTTGAAGGGAGGGGATAAAAACACAACCTATTTTCACAAACAAGCCACTGCCCGGAAGATAAGGAACAACGTTAGCTCCATCATTGATAACGAAGGAAACAAGCACATCAAACAAGAAGACATAAAAAAGGCAGCCTCCTCCCATCACAGGGATCTTCTTACCGAAATCCAAGGAGAGGAAGATTATTCAGATTTGCTGCAATACCTTCCTAAGGGCATCACCAAGGATTTGAATGATATGTTAAACCGTGAAATTGATGAAGAAGAGATCAAAAGAACAATCTGGACTCTGCAGCCAGATAAGGCACCTGGGCTAGACGGATTCCCCATCTGCTTCTATAGGGAATTATGGCATCTGATTAAGAAGGATTTAACAAAAATGCTCAGAGGGGTGCAAAGAAAAGGAGAAATGGGAGGATTCACCATTTCCACCTTCCTCGCTCTCATAACCAAAGAGAATAGGCCCACCTCTTTCTCCAGATTTCGGCTAATATCCTTATGCAATTCCTCTTACAAAATTTTTACTAAAACTTTAGCCACAAGACTGAAGCCTCTTCTCCCAAATTTGATATTTGAAAACAAAGGTAGATTTATTTCTAATAGACAGATTCACGATTCCATAATCTTGGTTCAAGAAGCCATTCATTCAAGCCTTTCAAGGCAAGAAAAATGATTCGTGCTCAAGCTCGATTTAGCCAATGCCTTTGATCGGGTTAGACATTCCTTTTTATTCGCCGTCCTAAAAAAGATGGGATTTGACTCCTCCTTTATTAACACCATAGCTGCCTGTATTTCTGGACCCTGGATATCCCCCCTGATCAATGGTCGCCCATGTGAAGCATTCCAATCTTCTAAGGGTCTTAGACAAGGCTGCCCTCTATCCCCTTACCTCTTCATTCTCATGGCAGAATTGTTCAGCAAAGTCTTGGATCACAACAGAAGAGTAGGCCTCATAACCAGAATCAAATATGGAAACAGAGCCAAGAACATCAACCACTCTCAATTCGCAGATGATACTCTTTTGATTGGGGGAGCTTCGACCACTATAGCAAGGCGTTTCAAGACCCTTCTTGACCAATATATGGACTGCTCAAGAGGGGCTGTTAATTATCAAAAAAGCTGTGTCTATGGTTGGAATATAACCAACCAAGTGGCCCACAGTATTTCCAACATATTTGGTGTCACTTACAAAATTAAGTGGGAACATTTCTCTTACTTAGGCATGCCTGTGAGCTTGGGACCTTTGAAGGCGGAGGCATGGGATGAGATCATTGACAAAGTCAAAAGGAAAATATAGCAATGGGGAACACTCTGGCTCAATCCGGCAGGTAGACTCATCCTTCTCAAGTCAGGTATAACTTCCCTTCCTCTTTATCGCTTCACTCTTTATCAGGCTCCTGCTACTTTCCATCATAAATTGGAAGTAGCCCTTCGACATTTTCTATGGCAAGGGGGAAAGAAAGAAAAGAGCAGGTTCAACTTGGTAAATTGGAAAAATGTAATTCAATCTCAAGACAGAGGGGGACTAGGAATTAGAGCCCCAAAAATCCTCAATCTTGCCTTCAGGGTAAAAATGGTCTGGAGGTTAATTACTGGTCCGACAACCTAGTGGAAACAAGTTATGGAGACCAAATACCTCAACTCTCCCAGGCAAAAGCTTCTTGATGCCAACATACCCAACATAGACTCATCCAAAATTTGGCGTTTATGTAAGAAAGCACTTCATATCCTTAAGGAAAATACTTCGAAGATCCCTGGAGGGGGGGAAAGCATCAATTTTGCCTCAGATAGGATCATGGGGCTCCCCCCCTGAATACTATTGAGGATGCAATTCCCATTATCCTCTTTCTTAACAACAGAGACATTCACAATCTTGATCAAATTTCCAAATGGAATCCATGTTCTCATGCTTGGACAGGCTGGGCCTTCCCGGAGACCCCGGCTGCTCTAGAAGCCAGCCTCAACGCCCTCAAAAAACATCTCCACAACAGGGCTCCTATCAGAAAAGATGAAATCAATGGTCTCTGTTGGGACCCCTTAGGCTCGGCATACACCATAAAGTCAGGCCACCATTACCTCTGCAACAACACCTTCCAGATGCCCCTGTGGAATCACTGGAAAATTACTTGGAGATCAGAAGCTCTACCAAAAATAATTTTTTTTATATGGATCCTCTTAAAAGGTAAAATTCTTACTGTAGATAACTTAAGTAAAAGAGGAATCAATGGTCCCTTGAGATGTCCTAACTGTTGTACTGCTGAAGAAACAATGTATCATTTATTTGTAGAGTGTCCCTTTGCCAGAGAGTGCTCGAATCAACTGTCCTCCCTTGGCAACACAATTTGGAACCCCCAGCAAAGTATAGCCGAGACAATCTATGTCTGGAAGAAAAGCTGCCCTTGGAGAGAAAAATGGAGTAGTTTAGCGAAAAGAGTTTGGGACGCTCTCCCTCATACCCTGCTATGGCGAATTTGGTTTTCCAGAAACAAAAAAAAATTTCAAGATAAAAACCCAAATGTACGAATTACATGCAGTAAAGTGAAAAGCCTGGCCCAAGAAGCAATCGCAATAAACACTACAGGGAAAATCCAAGCAAGAGAATTCACAGTAGAGGAACGAAACATCATCAGCTATATTTTGAAAAGGTAATGCCAAATCCAAGGTAATTCAATGAAAGGCAGGCTGAATCAAACACAGAACAGAGCTTGGGAAATCAGACTTCTAGAACAGGAATTTAAGATTTGGGTACAGAGGAGTAACTTGCATTCGCTCTATTTCGATGGAGCCTCCAAATCAAATCCTGGTCAAGCTGGAGCAGGTGGGCTAATCATGTATGAAAAAGGGGACACCATTCTCAGCTATGAATGGAGTCTAGGCAAAAGAACTAATAATAGTGCTAAGGCCCTGGCCTCATATCAAGGCCTCACTCAATTGAGAAATTTGGGAATCAAAAAGGAAACAATTTTTGGGGACTCCTCAATTATTATTCGCCCAATGACTCAGAACCGGAGCTCTCCCAACTCCATCCTACAACAAGTCATCCACCGTAATAGGCTACTCAAAAATTTCGAAGAAATTTGGTTCTACATTATACTTCAAAATCTAAATAAGGAGGCAGACAACAGAGCAAACATCGCCTGTGGAAGGCAGATTGGCGTCCTCAGATGCAATGCCGTTGAAAGCCTCCAACCCATTCCATGATGGCAACACCTAAAAGCAACACCTCGCACAACGTTGTTGAGGAAGCGTGCGAAGGTATGACGTATCCAGCCTTCAGGACAAATCTCTGTAGTTCCAGTGCAGAGACTTAGAATCCAGTTCCCTCAAGTAACATCAACTCTCCAATTTACGGCGGAATGGGATTTGGGAATAGACCAATTTTTGATCCTCTGCAGCCTAGCATTTCTCCCGTGACTTGTCCTTCTATCTTCTGTTCACTCCCACTCCATGCTATATTAATCCTTCTTCATCTTCCTCTCAGCACCCACCAGTCTCCCCCTTGTTCTACAGACTCTTTGCGTCGAATTTCTCTCTGTGCGTGTGCGGACTGTCTCTTTGTCGAGATGAAGATTCGAAGCCTGACGAGAAAGCTCTCTGATCGGCCCACATCCTCCCTGGTAATCTACTGTTTAAGCACATTCCATTTCATTTCTAACGCATCCTGCCTCCGTCTTCGCAGGCCTTCGGTTCCACGGCTCAGTAATTTCATTCCCTCTTGTCACTGTTGTTTTATTCCTCTTCAAGTTACCTTTTATCTCTTGTCTCAGTAGCGTTTACTCAGCTGCTTCATTGCCTTCTTTCTCGCTCAGGAACCCTTCCAAACAACCGGCCCGGTCTTTTCTTCTACTGACCTCTCAGATTGGGCAGAGCATCATATTAATATCATCACCATATTTCCTGCCTCCACGCGCCCTTTTGCATTTCGCCCCACCCCTCCTCTCAACGCTCGTTGTCCCCTTTTAATCCATCATTTCTCAGCAAATATGGCACGTAGTGAAGACTGTCTGCATTACGCAGACCTGCAAGCAGAGCTTGAAGAGATTCAGACTCAGCAGTCCATCCTGGATGAGCAGCATAGGCTTTTAGAATCAAGACTGGAAGAGCATAACCGTCGGCTAGAAGACCAGAACAGAAGGATTGAAGACCAGAATCGCCTTATGAACGAAAAATATAGGGCTGAGATTGACCTCTTTCTGCACAGAGTCTCCTCTCCGCAAGAGCAGTTTCGTCAATTCTCCAACCGCTGTGCTCATGCTGAAGAATCTATTTCTATCCTTCAGTACATGATGGAAAAGAAAAACGCGGTTGCAACCAGTTCCTCGAGTGCCAAGCAGGAAGGAGTGGACAAACAACCGGAAGAATCCATTGCCAGACACATCCGCCACATTGTCATAGACTAAATGTTTTGCAAATGCCTTTTTTTGTTGTTTACTTTTATAAGAAGTTACAGTTGCAATGTAATAGTTCGCAGCAAAAATAGTAGGACAAAGATCAAGAAGATAGCTCCTTTTTGTAAGTCTCTTGATCAAGCTAGCCATTGGCAGCCAATGTACTTAAGGAGACTGAACTCCCTCATCTTTTTCAGAACTTAATACAACAACCGAAATTGTCAAAAAAAAAAAAAAAAACAATATGATACAAAAAATTACCCATATTTGACAATTGTGCATAAACATGAATAAATGAGACATTCCTGTACCAGTAAAAAATAAACTGATTATTGAAAACAGTATAGTATTAGAAATTACCAATTTATTGCCATTCCATTTCTCTTTGTCCTTGGTCTCCAACAGTCCTTTACATTGCTTGAACTTTTGCCTTCAAAACTAGAGCCACAGTAGTGCAAACTCTGCCCCTCATACATAATTCAAGATACAAAGGAAAAATCCTCAATAATCCCTAGATCTGAGATTTTCTCTCCTCTCTCCTAAAACTCTAAATTCCTATTACAATAGTGCTTTTAGAAGTCTAGAATTGCAGAGGAGAGAAGCCCCTTGTTACATTCTGCAATCTATTATTTATACTATTTGTAAAGGAATTCTTGAGAGGAAAGTTTGTTGAAGAGAAATCTGCCAAATCCAATTTTATTTGCTCAAAATTCCAATCTTTAATCGCTAGAGCCTTCTCATTGATTGAGATCCTTTTCTTCATATTTATTCCACTGTTTTCCTGCAAAAAGAAATCAAAATGAATTAAGATGCAACAATAAAATCAAAATATCATTTCTGGCAATTAAAACAAATCCAATCAAATTCTATTAAGTAAATAATTGAAAATAAAATGTAAGCTTTCTATTGATGCATGGGATGGTTTGATTGGCCAAGGATATTATTGACAAATGGATCTGCATTGAGAAGAGACTTGGACAAATGAAAATGCAGAAAATAAAACTCAGAAAATTGATTTTGTTTTAGAGATTCGTAGCTTGATCTTCTGCCTGATTTTTGACCCAATAAATGACCAAATCTGTTAGTGAAACCTCCTCAGAAATATTCTCCTTGATTGTATCTTTCCAATGAGCCGTCATGGGCCTCATTTGGCCAAGTATAACTAAATCTATGAGCCTCCAAAGTTGATGGATCAAATCTGGCATAAATCTGGAAATTCTGTCGCTAGGCTAAAAATCAGAATTTTTAATTAAAAATCTAATCCTAAATTAGAATTTTAATTAATTCTAATCTAATTTAACCATAAAACTAGCTAATTATTAATAATTAATCTAATTACTAATATATAATTTTATTTAAACAAATTGAATCTAATAAAAACTAATTAATATTAATCTAAATAATAAAATTTTAATTTAATTGAATTAATTATGATTTATATATACATTAATTTAACTAATCTAAAATTTAATATTACATATTAACTTTTATTTTGATATTTACACTACACTATTCTCATATTTATTCAATTCACTCATACATACGAGTGATTTGAAAACTCAAACAAATATAAAACTTATGATAGGCCTTTGTATTAATGCCCCATGCCTTATTGAGCCATCGCATATCAGCGATCGGGAAGGAGGCTATCGCGAGTTTTTAAACTTGTCATATGCAATAGCTCCGATCCGATTGCATAATTTATTATCCCTTTGCTTTTTTGTTTATTGGTGATAGGGGATATATGGGGTATCGGCAATCGGCAAATCGGGAGGTGTCGGGGTTTTAAGAGATGTATAAAGTGAAAACCCCCGATGCGATGTAAACTCCCGATACTTAATGATTTGGCTGCATAACTAAAAATGGAAAAATGTTAGTAAAAACTCGCTACGGGTTAATATTTAAAATGAATGCGTTATTGAACTAATTTATTTACAAAATGCAATATTGTACATTTTATGCATTTTAACCCATGCTACATAAATGATAAGACTTTCAAAGGAGTGTCATTTTCAAACCAGTTGACCAAATGAGGCGAAACAAGCGTCAATGGGAAGCTTATAAAAAATTGATTATAAGAAAGCAATCAAAACAAGAATCTAAAGAAAATGAAAAATTAACAAATGCGTAGGGCAATTAACTAAATAAAAATCCAAAAAGGTGTTTAGCCAGAATTTTTATAGAAAGGGTCCCCATTATTTGAGTTGAGCAAATCAATAATGGGGGGGTTGTGTTTTCACCACAACAGTACCCATAATAAATCTTATACTCATAGCATCCCTCCTAACTCCATCCTTAATGACACCATACTTGACCCTTTGATATTCTTTTAACTCTTATCGATAACTTACACATGCAATTTAGAGTCCCACTCAGTTAGAGTCTCGAATACTTCTCTCGATCCTGTCATATGCTTCGATGATCCATTATCAATGAACCATACACCCTCATCAATGGTTCATTTAGAGAAATGAGAGGCTAGAGGAAAATCCTCTTAGAACCTTCTTGTGAAGCCATCTTGCTCGGTTGTGCATGTAGCAACCATTGCAATCTCTTTCTTCTTCTCATTATCTCCTTTCTTCTAATGCGAACACTTGCATAATGACCATGCTTGCTACATGTGAAACACTTTACCTCGCTCAAGTCCTTCTTCGCTTTTCCCTTCATATTACTAGCGAGAGCCACATTCTCTCCATTAGACTTCTTCTTATGGAGATCCTTTTCCTACAGTTCCACTTAGATGAAGTCATCCCATAACCTATTCCAATCTGACAACTTGTCTCAAGCAACTATTCCTTTGATAAATGACTTCCATTCCTCAGTGAAACCCTTCAAGGAAATTCTCACAAATTCAGATTTTGGAAGGTTATCACCATTGGAAAGAAGCTCATCACGAACTCGAGAACCCCTCCTAAGATACAAAGCTCGTTACGAAACCAACTCACCAAAAGATAGAACAGATAGATCAATGCCTTAGAATTCAGCCTCTTCGAGGGGGAAACCTCCTTTAAATTACACAAATGAATAATTCTTGGATGACACAATATAGGAGTCTAAGGGGTCATAATATTATCAAGCCGACATAACATAAGAGCACAAAAATAACAATAGTGGGCTTCTATGGAGCATACTAATAAAATTAAGGATACAATGACAATAGTAATGGGGGAATCACTAGTATTATAGGGGCCTAACATGCCCCTGTCCTTTTGAAAAGCGTTGTCCTCAAAGCTTGAGTAGTTATGGATGCTTCTGTATAAAATTCTCATCCTCCCATGTGGAATCTTCAGCAGATAAGTTCTTCCACTTGATGAGATACTTTGAAATTGATCGATTTCGTAGATGTCGAGTTCTTGTTTCTGTGATTGCTTCCAGTTCCAATATGGTTTT
>APFE030922305.1:0-13668 GCA_000404065.3 Pinus taeda
GCAACAAACCCTCCCACTGAGACAACATCAACAACAGGTACAAGAACTACAGATGCTACAGTAGCAACAACAACAGAGCCTGAAACCAACATGAGGATGGAAGAAATGATGAAGGCAGTGAAAGAGCTAGAAGCTCAAATGTCAGAGCTCAAAGAGACAAAAGAAAGACTAGGCAAGCTAGAAGTGAGCTATGACAAATCAAAAATAACAGTGGCAGAGAAGACCAGAGAGGTGAAGGCCATGGAGAACAAGGTGAAATCACTGGAAAAGGATCTCACTTTGCATAAACCTCTGGCAGACATTAAAATGATTTTGTGGACCAAGATTGGCCAGTCCATTACTGACCAATGGTGATTAATTCAGACAATATATGAACAAATTGAATTAATAGAAAGGGCACAAGAGCAAATGCAAAGGGCCTGGGCATCATTAGGAAATATGCCTGAGCAGGCCAATGCGCTCATCCATTTTTTGAACACCAATACTAAGGAACAATTAGCAGCTTTGGAGATCATTGACAGGACAGGGACCATTTTGACAATAAAGAAGGTGCTAACAATGAGAAATCTTATACAGACTTTGGAAAGAAAGTGTCAAGAGATGCAAATGGATATTAATGCCTTCACAGAGAAATTCACAAACTTGCAGCAAAAGGGTCTACCCAGTTTAGTAACAAGCAATAAAAAACTATTGTCACATCAACAATATGCTCATCGGGTGAACATGTATGTAACAAATCAGATCACTGCATCATCCAGTAGCTCAGAAGACACAGGACCTCCTTCCGGACAGAGCTTGTATGACAAATTGGAGAATTTGTTTTTTATAGAACATGAAATAAATCATCTTTTTGAAGTCAAGCCTAATTTTTATAGGTACACTGATGCTGATGAAATACTTGTAAAAATACAAAGACATCAGTTGCCTACAGAACAGTGGTGGCAAAGTATGCTGGAAGTTTTGCCTAAGTAAATTTGGATATTTTTGCCTATGTACACCTGGTCAAAGAGCAAGACACGTGGCAATTATGAAGGAAGGAGCTCAAGTGAGCATCAGGACACATTAAAGATGAATCAAGAGCAGGTGAACATATCAGGATAGAAACGCAGGAAAGAAAATCAAGGACATAACTACCAGCCAGATTCCTGGGTGAAAAGTCCAAAATATCTTGTTAGTTAAAGCAGCCAACGTAGCCACAATAACTCCTACCTTTATTTCTGCATTTATTTCTCTAACAAAGTAGTTGAAGGAAGTTATTGCTCCTTATCTTATCCTCAAGATATTTTGTAAACTCTCCTTTTTGTATAAATACCCCCCCAAAGAATGTATTCGGGGTTGGTGATTCTCCTATTGAACTGCGTTGTAACTCAGATATGTATTAATACAAAGGGCATTGAGATGCATTGCTGCTAGACTTTCTGAATGTGGATGTGATGATTTTGGACTCTGCTATAGAATTCCTGTGTCTTTCTTTGGCTCAATAAGTTATTCTAACCGTGTTTTTGTGTTTTCTATGCTTTCAAATCTCATATATGTTTCATAATCTTAACAACAGGGAAAAAGAATAGCCCATAACTTGTTTAAATACACTCTGTGTTCAAGTGCTACTGTTATTTATGTTTTCTTCACAATTAGCATAAATAGAAATTCTTAAATGCTTCTGTTTCTACTAATTCCTTCATTCTGAAAATTGTCAAGGAATTCTTCATTGCCCCTTGAAAATATTCAAGAACCTTCCCTCTGCCACCATGATAAATGATTCTTGACTGGCCTTTATCCCCTGGCTTACATCCCATCATTCACTAGCTTTCAATATTGTTCCAAAACTGATTATCTTGCTCTGTAGTATTGCCCATCATCACAGAAACACACTCAGCATTCCACCTTCATAGACTCCATTTCCCAATGGAATAACTTATTTCAGACTTGCATCCTACCTGTGTTTGAAATCACCATCCAAACACATTTAAAACAAACTTCTGCACATCATAACTAGCATAAAAACTTCAAATAAACAAAGTTAATTTATATAGAGAGAGCCCTCTCTGGATGCAGTTTGGCTAGAAATTGCATCTAAAAGATTGGTTAGTGGTTACCTCGGCCGTATTCCATTTTCTCACAAGTTTTGGGGAACAACCTGAGTGATAACACCTTCAACAAAACTGCTCATAGAACAATTATTGATGAGGGGGCATCTACATGCATTATGTCAATGAGTTGCTGGAAAACATTAGCCTAACCACCCTTGTCACAATCTTCAATGACATTAAAAGCATTCGATGGATGAACATACACCCCGTATGGGATTTTAAGTAACTTGCAAGTTGAACTGGGGGGAAAAATAGTAGAAATTGATGTCGAAGTTATCGATGGAAACCTCGATTACAACATCCTATTAGGAAGGCCCTGGATTTATGCAATGGCCGCTTTTGTGTCAACATACTTTAGAAAGATTGCATTTCCTTTTCAAGGCAGAATTACAATCGTTGACCAACAGACCTTTCTCCCCAACAGTTCACAAGTTACGGGAAGCATCCCGATGATCCATGGAAGCTCTCAATTGCTTCAAAATATCAGAGTAGGCCTCCTAAAAGACCCTACATTAATGGGTACTTTTGCTCTACTGCCTCCGAGAAATATGGTAGAAGTAGCTATGGTGGAGACTTGCAATATGGTATCTTCTATATCTAAAAAGATTCAGAAGATTTCTGAACATGATGTTAGGATGGATCATCGCCAGGTATTGCCTCCAAGCCCAATAGAAATATTGTAGCAATAAATTTTGTTGGCCTGGGTGGAAAACCCAAATCAATGCTCATCGAGTGTTTGGATAGATAGTTCTAAGGAATATGGTACTTCTTCAGATCCTTGGTCACATGTACATTCTACAAACAAAGGAATTGTTCAGTCAATGATGATAGGAGAGGCACCATGGGAAGATTACCACGAAGATTGCTCCAGCGACCTTAATCATTCTTCAGTTTTTGATTTTATATCAAATACCATAAATACGGTGGATTCTGAGTGAAATCTATCCAATATTGAAGAAACTATCACCATAAATATCTCGACCAAACCAGATGTTGTAGAGAATATTCATGTCGGAAAATCTTGTTCTTCTTCAGAACTTGAAATACATTGCACTCTCTTTCGCGAGTTCATAGATGTCTTTTCATGGTCATATGAAGAAATTCCAGGCATTGACTCGAGCATAGTTGAACATGAAATTAAGATGTATCTAGATGTCAAACCTGTACAACAATGGCTTCGGTAGGTGCACCTGAAGAAAGCCGCTGCCATCAAGGTGGAAGTTGAAAAACTTTTACATGCTGGTTTCATTTACCTGGTTCCTTTAACTGATTGGGTAATGAATATTGTTCCTGTGATGAAAAAGCAAGGAACAATTAGAGTTTGCACCGATCACAGGGATGTAAATCAATCTTGTCCCAAGGACAACTACCCTACACCCTTCATCGACCAGATAATTTATGAATGCGCCGGATGCAAAATCTTTTCATTTATGGATGGATTTTTCGGGTAAAATCAAATAAATATCTGCCCACAGGATCAGTCAAAGACTACATTTATTTGTCTGTGGGGCACATTCGCATACCGCAAGCTACCTTTCGGTATAAAGAACGTAGGGGCAACTTTTCAAAGGGTTATGAATTATGCCTTCCATGACATCAAGAAAATCATTCAACCATATCTTGATGATATTCCAGCTTATTTGCGAAAGTGGACTGATCATCCGCAGTATTTGAGAGCTATATTTCTACGTTGCCGACACTACAAGATATGACTCAATCCAAACAAGTGTGTGTTTTGTGTCAGTTCTAGTTGTTTACTTGGCTTTTTAGTTTCAAAGGATGGGATTCGTCTCGACCCATGTAAGGTTTAGGTGATCATCAATATGCATCCACCTTCAAATTTGCTTCAGATTTATAAACTCCAAGGGAAAGCAAAATTTCTAAGGAGGTTCATTCCAAATTACGTTGAACTTGCTAAAGGTTATACACGTCTTTTGAAAAACGAAGTGCCCTTCAAATGGGATCAAGTTACGCAAGCTTCCTTTGATACTCTAAAGGAATCCCTAATAAAAGCATCATTAATGTATGCTCTTGACTATCAAAAACACTTTAACCTGTATATAGCTGCAGCAGATACGACCATTGCAATGGTGTTAGTTCAATAAGACAATGGAATTGAACATCTTGTATATTATTTAAGTCGGAACTTAAATGATACAGAAAGCAAGTACTCATATGTTGAAAAGCTAGCTCTTGCATCTGTTCAAGCAATACAGAGATTTTGACACTATATCCTCTTTCGCAAAACTACAATTTTGTCAGATTGCAACCCTATGACTTACATTTTGTCACGTCAGTTACTTGGGGGAAAATATTTGAAATGGATAGCTATTTTGCAAGAGTTTGATCTAGAATTCGTAAAATCCAAATCAAAGAAATCTCTAGTTTTTGCGGAGTTACTATGCAACTTCCCATCGTAAAACCAGGATACCACTGCAAAACCAGGATAACACCTGTACCTCTGCATCTGGTAGTTGCTATTGGGCCATTTGCCAGATGGGGCATAGATTTCATGACATGTAACCCCACCTTGGCTGGGGGGCATGGGTATATCATAGTCGTAATTAACTATTTTACGAAATGGGCCAAGGCGATGCCTACATTAAACAACAGTGGTGAAATGACTGCTCTTTTCTTTTTCAATCATGTAGTCTCTAGATTCGGTGATCCACAAGCTATAGTCACAGATCATGGATCTCATTTCCACAATCACATGATGATTGAATTGGCTGCCAAATTAGGACTGTCCCATGATAGTTCTACTCCGTATTATCCACAAGCTAACAGACAAGTTGAGGCAATCAACAAAGTCCTAAAGTGCATGCTGCAAAGGATGATTGGAGTCCATAAACGGAGTTGGCACCTAATCTTGTACTCGGCCTTGTGGGCATACCAGACATTGGTAAGAAATGCAACTGGATTTACACCCTTTTAGCTGGTGTATGGCCTGGAAGTGGTCTTACTGATTTAGTGTGAGATTTCATCTCTCAAGCTCAGAGTCGACCTTCTCCCCAAAACTTCAGAGGAAGAGGCTTGTTTCTTGGAACTAATGCAATTGTATGAAACCCGTCGTGACACTGCCTTGTCTAACGAAGCTCATAAGAAATGTGTCAAGGCACAGTTTGACAAGAATGTCAAACCCCGTGTCTTTTCAGAAGGCAACCTGGTCTTACTTTATGATCAAGAATCCGATAAATTGGGAGCAGGTAAGTTCCAATCATTATGGATGGGTCGCTACATTGTTAAGCGAGTCTTAGCAAAAGGAGCCTACGAGCCAGTAGATTACAATGGGATCCCACTGTCGCAACCCCGAAACGGGTTGTACGTTAAGCGTTACTATGCTTGACTAAGTGTAGTAATCTCTTTATATGCTTTTGTTACGTTTTTGTTTTCATCAAGAGTGATCATTTTGGCTAGGTAATCCGCTTTTGCATTTGTTGTAGATGTCGAACCTATTGGAATCACTTGTTGGATACGCCGACGGAGCTAGTCGTAGTATGTGGAACCTATCTTCTGCAGCCTGGGCCATCTTTGATCCAAGCGGCGAGTTAGTAAGTTTTAGAGGGGTATGTATTGGTTGGTCAACGAACAACATCACTAAATATAGCGCATTGATAGAGCTCCTCTCTGATGCCATCACACATGGCATACACTGACTTGTTTTCAGGCTAGACCCACAACTTGTCATCCTATAGCTTATTGGCATCTATTCCATTTAGAATCTAGCTATATATCGTATGTTCCTAAGGGTCAGGATTTTGGAAAGGCAGTTTGATTCCATTTAATATCAACACATTTCCAGAAACTTGAACACATTAACTGATTCATTAGAAAATTATGTGTTAGATAGACATTTGCAACATTTATAAAAGAAAAGCATTTCATCAACATTTTCATCAGGATCATATAACTTAACCAAAATAAAGCTCCGAAAATAAAAAATATATATAACTGTTTTTACAAAATGTTATGTGTCCAAGACAAAATTAGTCACATGACCCAAAAACTCAAAAATTCAAGAAAACACCCTAGACCAATGGTGTTGGTGATAACACGTCACCGCCTGTGTGATCATATGTAAGAGCCTAGTCCAGCGATTTGGCACGCCAATAGAATGGCACTCTAATCTCAGAGGTAACTTGTCAGTCCTCACATCCTGAATACCAAGGGTGAGGCCCTTGATTTGATCCTGAAATACTGCAAGGGTCTTGGCTACATCCAGATCGTGAAGGAAAGCCCTCCCTACAGCCTCTCCTACTCGAACGGTAGCTGCTACTCTCGGGCACACTGCTGGTCACACTAGTCCAATATCTGCATAAGTACATGGGTTTTATTAGTCTTGATAACATTTAAAAAACACAAGAACATTATAAAAGCAATAAACAAAAATATGCTCAGATCTTTTACCTATAATGCCCCACTGCTCACTAGCAGGCAACACCAAATCTGGGTCACCTCGGAAATCCATCCCAGCATACGGATACTCGGCATAAACCATCTGCTGACGATTTAACCATTCAAAGAAGACATCAGAGAATGAAATTTGTGACTGACCAGCATGTCTAGCCATGAGATTGACCCATCTCTGCATCCGTGGTTCTGTCGGTGCTGGCACTCTAAGTGAAATGTACTGTGGTTGCATCAGTGGGATCTTCTCCATGGTGAAAGCGGTCAGAATAGAACCATAAACAAAGTTCTTGGATCTTCCATTCTTCACCTTGGTACGCTGTTCTTTAATCACCAGAAGTACCGCATCACACCAGTTGAATACCTTTGGTTCAAGGCATTCCAAGGCATACTGCATATAGGACCTATTGGCTAAGTGAAGAGCCGCGCTACCAGCCAATCTAGCAAAGGTAAATTAGATAATCCTCAGGGACCAGTCAGTGACATCTTGAATACTGATCTTGCCATCCCTGCTCAGCTGAGATCCATCTCTACAATATCGATGAATATAATCCCTCACGGATTCGCCCCCATGGGCGAAACCCAATAGTGAGAGAGGGGCACCATTCCTCAATAAACCGGTCAAAAAGTGGATATCCTCAACAGTCAAAGGGATGGATTTACCCCTAATCTGGAACACTTGGTTGGTAGGATCCCATGCATCGAGAAGATATTGCAACAAATTGATTTGTTGCCTCATGCTGGATCCCTCAATTTGTTGCAAGAGATCTAGAGACTAGAATTTTGTATTTTCTAAGGAAGTGTTGTTGGTTTCTCTGTGAAACATTGTATTGTTGGGTGATCTAGCTTTTTATGAGGTGAAGAGGGATTTCATGTTGGGAGGATGGCACTGGATCAGATAGCTTGGTTGTAATCCTCTCTTCTACTACTTCTATCAATAAAGCTATTTGAGTTTTCCTCCATATACTTGTATATCTCTGAATCTTGTATTTGGTTATGCATTTGTATGGTAATATACATTTGGATCCTATATTGTTTATGGTTATAGATCTTTATGCTTTGATGG
Organism: Pinus taeda; assembly: GCA_000404065.3. Lineage (NCBI taxonomy): Eukaryota > Viridiplantae > Streptophyta > Pinopsida > Pinales > Pinaceae > Pinus > Pinus taeda. The sequence goes on from APFE030922305.1 coordinate 7,564, forward strand.
TATTATGCTGCTTTTGACTCTACAGGTGTTCTTTTGAAGCGGGACAAGTGAGAAAGGAGTGGCGAAGCTCTATCAAAGGAGGGAGGAAACAAGCAAGGAGCCAAGCGAAAGACTGAGGTTGGTACTCTCTGCTTCTCTCTCATCTATCTCTCATAAAGGAAAACACAAGTAACTTTGGTTTGTTTGTTTCTAAGATAGCTACCCATCTTAGTGGGACTAGCAACTCTAAATGGACGCTAGTTTTCCCGATAACAAACCTAAAGGAAGTATATTTAAGATTAATTCAGTTTTACAACCATTTAGTTGTAAAATACATCGTTTTACCTAGCGGGTTATTTTTCTCTTTGTGGCTGTAGTTCACTAGACTAACCATGATTTATTTTAAATTTCAGCATTTAGTTTTCATTTTTCCATGAATTGTGGACTAACATAACTAAGAGTACCTTCCATATATACCAATATAGATACATGCTAGTATAGTATAGTACCTTCAATTTTGATCATGATTCATTGATGATCCACTTATTTGTCCTCTAGTGTAGCATTAATCTATGGTATGTTTATGACAATATTATTTACCGTAGTTGCCTCATGTACAAGTTGTAAATTTTAAATAGATATGGTGTTGTGTCGAAAATTTATCAATAGGTGGGGTCCTCTACAGCCCCAACATTTTAGAGGTTCTCTCTCTCTTCCACCAATCATCCCTTTATTATTCAACTAAATTTTTTTAGGACTGGTTTGAGCATGTGTAAGTTGTGTCTTGTTATTTTGGCATAATTTCTTCCATTGATGGTCTCTCCCAGAGTTCTTCATGATAGAGGATTTTAATTTCTTTACTCTCCCAAATTTATTTTTTACTTTATTAGATCAGGTTTTTGAATTTTCATTCTTGTTTTTAAATTGCTGATTACGAAGAATTTCTTTCCTTATAACTTCAACCATGGTCTTAGGATTGTCAAATTCAATCCTTTCTTTATAAGAGAGTGGAAGACAGTTCAAAAACCGTTGTACATTTTCTTTTTCCTCCTTTATGTATGAAAAATATCTTAATATATTTGTAATCATCGCCACACACTCATCCATACTCAGCTGTCCTAGCCTTAAATCATGGAATTCCTTAGCATGATCATTGTTATATATTTCAGTTAAATATTTTTCTTTGAACTGTTTATAAAATTCTTCCCAAGAGACTCTTTTTTTGTCAAGACCGTCCACTATTTTTACTTCTTCCCACCATAATGCTACCTTTCCTTATAGTTGATAGACTTTTATATGGACTTTAAATTACTATCATATTATATACTTGAAAATATTTAGTAATATTTAATAGACATGCTTCTGCATCTTCTTCTTTCTCTCCATAAAAGGTAGGTTGTCCTATCTTTCTAAAATCTCACTCGAGTTGCATTTTCTTCTTCTTTCTGAATTTGTTGGGTTTTGGAGATGTTTTGTTAGAATATTCTCCAATTTCCAATTTATTTGTTTCATGGTCAACACTTTTCCTCTTTAAGGGTCTTCCCTGTCACCTTCTACCTTTGTATCAAGAGGTTTATAGCTTGAATTTTCAGTGAAATATTTTATTAGCCTCTCTTGTTCCTCACTTTCTTTAACCAAGTGGTTATGAGTGACTCTAATGTTGGCTAAATCTTTCCTTAAATCTCTTACAATATTCTGAAACTAAGTTGTTGGAGGTGTATTTTCCCCTCCCAACTCAATCAAGAATTCTCCTCCCTTACCCAGAGGTTGGTTAGAGGCTTCTGCCATGCTGCAATTTTCTGTTTCTTTCTATGATACCTTATTGCAAAAAACCAAAATTATATTAGTTTTTCTAAAACATATTAATTTTTGCAATTTACTTTTTCACTTTGGTTTGCCCCTTAGGCTTAGTTTTTGAACCTGCAACTTTGATACCATATGTAACATACCTCAGTTTTGCATCAATTTCATACATACATATATATTATGTTATAATTAGCCCATAGAATCTTAGCCTTTTCATTTCTTATTTTTCCATACTAAGAAATTGTATTTATAATAGAGATAATAAATCTTTGTATAAGGTTCTTATTGTTGATCTTGCTTAATATAGTTCTTGTATCCGTTGTTTGCATATATTAGAACGTGGTCCTTTATCTTATCAACACACACTTGATGGACCATTTCTTAAAGCAATTGTTCTAAGCTAATTAATTTCTATTTCCATTCCATTAGCATGTCTTTCTACATGGATATTAACATATGTTCATAATTTTTTATTCTCTAAAGTCCTAGGTGATCCCATATACTCTAGGAATTTATAAGGTTTATCCCTTATACCATGTTATATGCCACACAATAAATTCTTCCAATATCATGTCTCTCATGGAATTAAATTTGAGGGGAGAAATTACAACATTTCTTGCCAACCAACCAATATATCTCAATTCTATAGTTTCACATATTCAATTATATACACAAAAATCAATTGTATAAATGTGTTTGAATAATAGTTTATTAATTCATTTTCCTATAAATTACACCATAAAGTTGAATACCATTTGTCATACCATTTGTCATGTTCCTTATATTAGTGAATAAACTCTCCCACACTTGATTATAAATCTTTAAACGTTAAATAATTTTAGCTCAAATTTTATTATATGTGAATCATTAGTAAATAAACTCTCCCACACTTGATTATAAATCTTTAAACGTTAAATAATTTTAGCTCAAATTTTATTATATGTGAATCATTTTTATATTTCAACACCAATATATGATAGGTATTGTGACAAAAACTATTTATCTTTATAGAATAACTGTATTGATTTTTATATGAAACATATATCATTTCAAATTATACTTAATCTGAAAAGAAAGTATTGATAGTATTAATGCTTCAAACTTGTGTCTTATTCTGTTCACATTTCTTTAAGAAAAAAAAATGACAATTAAAAAAAAAAAAACCAAAAGTTTTTACTTTGTACATGTTTATTTATTTTTCCTGTTAGTATCTCTTTTCCTTTTTAAAACTCAATATTCAATGATAGTTTCACTCACTGATTACTAGAATATTGATATCTATATATATATATATATAGGAAAAGAAATATTAGTTCATTCTCTAGTTAATATTAAGGTTATTTGTTTATTTTTTTCAAAGATCATAAAGAAATGAATAGATTTAAATTATGCATTATTATCCAAATTTGATATACACATGAATTTCCACACATATAACCATTAACAATGCAATAACAAGATTATATATTAAAGTACAGAATATTGACATATATAAATATATTGGAAAAGAAACATTAGTTCATTCTCTAGTTAATATCCTGGATATTTGTTTATTTTTCTTCCAAATATCATAAAAAACGAATAGTTTTAAATTATACATTATTATCCAAGTTTGATCTACACATGAATTTCCACAATATAACCATTAACAAATTTGGAGTAACAAGATTATATATTAAACTACAAATAATTTTTTTTCTTAAAAATACTTATGTAGCATCTACAATCTTTTGGTCTATCGTTGTTTTCTTGAAACTTATTGTTTCTTCTATATTTTCTATCAGAACTATATTGAAATAAATATGTCTATAATTAGAATATTTATTTAAAACATTTTACTCCACTAACTGGGGGATTATTCTCTTCTTAAGGATAAAGTAAATCAACAGTAATAAAGAGGAATAAAAATATGTATAAATAAATCAACAATAATAAAGTAAATTAACAATAATAGAGAAGAAGAAACATATATGTAAATACATCAAATTGTGATTATCTACTCCTGATGATGAACCAGAGGTTGGTTTGAAATGTAGATTCTGAACAAAAAAACATGAATGCAATGACTCTAGAAGATAATACCACACAAAACATGGATTGTAGAAGCCTCAAGTCAATAAATCAACAAATAATAAGTAATAATAAACCTATTTGTAAATAGTATGATAATTTCAAACCTTCCATGTTCCTCCCAAGCACAACTTTGAGTAACAAGATTGTCTCCACTTTCCCACATTTCTCTCTCATTTTTCAACTTCTCATTTATTGATTCCTCTTCGTGACAGCTCTCTTTGGGTGCTCCCATAGAAGAAAGTATCCCTTATCTATACTTAAGGGAATTGTTTTATCATCCCCCACCTAACAATTAATTGCCCCAAAATATTGGTGGCTAACTCTACACCTTGGCCAAGGATTTCCCATGTTATTGTAAATATAATAACTAAGAAAATGTGTCACCACTAAATTTGTTTTACAACATAGAGTGTTTTCTTTTCATAAGTGGTTTATGTAGGAAGTTATCAACCTATTTATTTATTTAATTGTAATATTTACATAATTAGTATATTATATAAAAAGCTAATCACTGCATCAATCATTTAGCATCTTTTTAATAATAAAAAATAAATAATTTTCCTTACCAGTATCACACTCTTTATCTTTATTTGCATGTGCACTTTTAACATCTCTATTAGTATGGTGGGCTACTTCCTTATGTGGTTTTTCATGGATTACCTTTTCACCCTTTCATGTTTTTTGCAAATCCATAAACCAAAGATCCCTTATGCTTCCAGTGCTTCTAGGGGAATGAAATACCTCTTCCTCATCTAATAGAGTTTTTTCCTCTCTCACTAAATTTTCTTCAATTGGAACATCTTTGAGAGGAGATAAGTCATTTTGACCCTTAGAAAGAGTGTTGGAATTTAACTAGTTGGATCTCTTGGTGTAGTGGATCAGGGATTTCCCTTCCATCATTTGTGTTAATTTTGACTACATCAATTTAGATACATACCGTGAGCCTCCATATAATATTTCCCACTTTGAAAAAATAGATCTTAAGCTAAATTCTTTTTGAAGAGGTAAGCGAAAAACCTCTCCAAGAGAAGGAAACAAAAAGTTTTCCTTCAATCATGTAGAAATTCAAAGGGCATAACCAATGCCATAAGTCCATAATTGTTTTAATCATGCCTCTCTCCTCTCTCTACTAGCCTAAGAGCCATTATGCAAGATTAATAGCCATGAACCACACTTTTCGGGACATCATTCAGTTTCTTCACAAATTATGCTATTTTGGAGCGCTAGAACCTCAACCACTCGCAATCAATGCATTGGAAGAATCAATATCAATGATGTTTCTTCGCAAATTGGGCTATTTTGGAGCGCTAGAACCTCAACCAATCGCAATCAATGCATTGGAAGAATCAATATCAAGATCACGTGGAGGGGCCAGAGGGTCAAGCACTATTTTAGAGTGCTAGAACCTCAACCACTAGCAATCAATGCATTGGTAGAATCAATATCAAGATCAAGTGGAGGGGGCAGAGGGTCAAGCACTTCGATACCTAAAATAATCAACAAGGATGTTGAGGTTTCTTTAGTTATTTCCCTGATCACTCTTCACTAAAAAACATCATAGAAAAAATTACCAAAATTCTTCAAAAGGAAGACATCACGGTGAGCCTTGATCCATTTATTTGTACATAAGTCACCATACCATTTAATAGAATCTTTGTAGTTACAACCACATGTTCAACCACTACCTCAAACCATTTAATATCATTTTTGTAGTTACAACCACATGTTTAACCACTACCTCAAAGTGCCCCATCACCTTAGATTAAACTCTCATAAAAATTAAACCTTGCCTGAAAATGATAAACTCCTCTATCCCCACCATTAAATCCACCCCTTACTAAAAATATTATTTTAATATTTATTTTTATTTTAAAACTAAATTTTAAAAATCAAAATAAATAATAATAATTATTTTAATTAAAAATCTTATATTTTTAGATAAAATATATTTAATAATCAATAATTACTATTTTTATTTTTTAAATAATTAAAAAATAATTAAATTTTATAATAAATATCAACTACAATTGCATTCAAAAATTAAAAATAAGTCTCAAATCTCCCAACACAATGATACAGGTTCTTTTTGTGACCAACAATATGAAACATTTCACATATAGAAATAGACCCTTTCTATTTAAAGGAATAATGTCAAACATGTTACCAATTCAAAATAGTTCAATTATATATAGAAATTACCATTAGTAACTAATTACTTTCGGTAAATAAATATTAATTTTAAAATTT
>APFE030922313.1:4882-39884 GCA_000404065.3 Pinus taeda
TCATCTGATTCGACATCATGTTGAGGCCAAAACAATCCATCTCCGTCATTGTTCCACTAATGAGAAAATTGCAGACATCTTCACCAAAGCGCTTGGAAGAGAAAATCTTGAACGATTCAGAATGATACTTGGACTCACCAACATCCCTTCAAATTAAGAGGGGAATGTTGACACCTAATCATCAGGATTGGGTGAACATAATGTAAATAAATAATAAGCAATATGAACAGTCATCAGGAGATGAAGTGAACAGTGTCTCCCTCATGTATATAATAAAGACCAACCTGAAGGAATAATATACGAATCAATTTGTTTTGAGGAGTTACTGCCTGGCCTGACATGGCCAAATGGTTCATAAAATCTCTTTTATCGGTTGTTGACCACTAAAGCGGCATCCAATGATTATATGAAGACTCCATGCCCAAGGATAATCTAGAGAACACTTATACCATCAGATATCATCAGTGAACAGAGTTTTTTAACTCTACTTCTATCTTCTCATCATCTTTCTTGTACCCAGATTCCACACCCTATGAGGAATTGTAATAAGTGATACTAGTAATCATGAGTTTTGAGTCTGTAACTGGCCTGGGATGTTGGGACTCGATCAGCAAATGAGTACACCTTGGAGTGTTTTTTTTATGCAAACGAGTACACCTTGGAGTGTTTTTTTAATCTAGTTAATTATCCCTTTTTTCAGAGGCGGATAATTTTCTGGGTTTTTTCACTCACGCTTTACTCCAAAGCCAGGGTGACGTTTTGAAGGTTGAGCCCCTGACACATCTTAGTGTCTAGAGTCGATGTATACTACCTAGACCTAACCAAATTCCACGAAAGAATTTGTGTAATCTAGTATGGTAATATACATTGACTCTAGATACTAAGATGTGTTAGAGGCTCAACCTTTGAACCGTCACCCCAGCTTCGGGATAAAAAGTGAGTGAAAAAACCTAGAAAATTATCTGCCTCTAAAAAAAAGGGATAATTAACCAAATAAAAAAAATACTCCAAGGTGTCCTCGTTTGTTTATCAAGTCCCAACATCCTAGGCCTGTTACAGATTCAAAACTCATTATTACTAGTATCACTTATTACAATTCCCTGCGGGGTGTGGAATCTAGGTACAAGAAAGATGATGAGAAATAGAAGTAGAGTTTAAAAACTCTGTTGACTAATGATATATGATGGTACATGTGTCCTTTGAATCATCCTTGGGCATGGAGTCTTCATATAATCAACAAGTGTCACTCCAATGGTCAACAGGGATAATATCCACCACTAAACAGTTGGAGAGAAGCCACTAAAGTGACAATGGTGGTTGATCTCTTTTTGCCATAAGACCTAGGTTGCCTAGTGAGACTTTGCACTAGACCTGCTAGATTTTGTGGTAACAATGCCCAAAATATGTATATTAATGAGCTATAGGAGACCCGCAGAACCATCTTTCACAACAATGATGAGTAATAAAATGATATTAGATGCTTAAATTTTGGATCCTTTATGCAAATAGCTCCTAGAATTTTAAGTAGGTTTATTCAACCATGGAGAAGGGCATAGATCAATGCCATTCTCATACACCATATATTTGAAACTGCAAACAAATTATCCAAGTAGCAATAGTACAATATAGAATTGGCCATACAAAAACAGGGAAATTGGTCAAATGTAGATAGGGAAATCCATGATGCAATGGAATAAGGTCTACACCTAGCTAGTAGAGATTAAAGTAGGTGTTACCAACACGAGAATCACAAATAAATTTCATCATAGAATCAGATCGATACACTAAGATCATGCAAGGACATGAGACAAAATTTGATAGCTTACCGATTTTATAGATTAAATTGCTTATGCAGATTGTTGGCAACTCGTTGTTTATTGATCAGAATTACCATATATTTTTATTATTGATAACGATTTATTGTAGCAACCTCTACCATCAAGCTTGAAATCCTCACCTTCCCATCAAGACTAGGTAGACGAACGAGGGCTTTGCAAAAGATGTCCATTCACATAACCTTGTTTGCAGTATGTCTTCTTCATGCATATCCTAGCACCATCACTTCATTACCTAGTCTTCAATAGCCTCTCATGAAAAACTACCATCACTTTCTTTAGGCCCTGCAAAATATAGAGCTCTGATATTATCAACCTCTCTTAACCATGGTGCTGATAATGTCAACCTCTCATAACTTCGTTGGATTTGACACCATGTTAAGAATTGAGCATAAACGAGACACAACAAGAAACTGGCGGAAAAGGCTTAAGCCATTGTCAACTTATTGTATTAATCTCATGATATGAATTTATAGTACATCGAGTTGACCATTCTAGATCTATATCTCACTAACAACTCATTAGTGGAACACCTCATCAAAGGTAAGGTTGTGGTCTTCAACTTTGTGATTGTCTAGGGACTCACAGTATAACAGCACCCTCAGAGTTCGACCAAAAACGGCCAATGCAGATAATGGCCCATTAAGTGTAGACACCCAATGTAAAAAAGATCCCAAAATTTGTGCTACCCAAAAAACACCATTTTCAAACTGTTTTCCAACCCAATCAATTCGCCCATGTCTTAAAAACGGCATATTAATTACACATGGACCTCATCAAACCCTGATTACTATATTAAGTATTGATCTAGTCATCTTTAAACACTATATGGAAAACTACTATGTCAGATGGCTTTCCACTATACACCTATAAATAAGGCTATTGAGGTTACCCATTCACATGATTCCATCCACGTAAGGTTATATTGCTAGAATACCACCAAAAACTTGAGAGGCCAATTCTCTTGATTCATCATTCTAATTTCTTGCCTTCTTTTCTACCCAAAGTTGGAGTTGAAGCACCAGGGAAGCAGAGGACCCAATCCCAAGGAGGAGCTTTGGAGCCCATTTGTCTTCTTTAAGCCACTCTACCTGGTATTACTAGAAATTGCTGCACACCATATGTCGAAAAATTCATTCCAACATGTGTGAGCCCTAACAACTATTATAATTCCTTCAGAAAATAATAAATATTTGCCATTGGATATTTTTGGTTGTAAATGGTTACAACTAAAGACAAATATCCCATACAACACTGTTATTTTCAGATGATATACAGTCAGATCCTCATGTTTGATCTTCATTTCATATTTGAGAGTTAATAGCAAAATCGATATATTTCCCAAGCAATTTTTTATTGGTTTTTATTTACAAGGAATATGATACTCACTTGAGCCCATTTGGAAGAGTTGTGTATTCGTCCTCTGGAACCTTCTGTGATCTTAGCTGCAAAAAGGTGGAAATAACAAGTGATATTGCATTCTGACACAAAGAATTTGCTTCTGGGACTAGCCACATATTAGGAGAGTGTGAAAGAGAAACAAGTGTACGAAAGCAAAAAAATATCTTACAGCTCTTTTGCTTGTGGATACAGCTCCTACTTCATCACAATAAACAAGGCTTAAAGCTGCGCCAGAATAGATAAAGGCATCAATCATCTATGGAGAAGGCATACGAAAAAAAAGGAAAGAAAAGGATTAACAAACATCCATGGGAAAAATGCCTATTTAGTAGCACAAAGAAGATTTTAAAATGGGTAATTAGAATATTAAAATGTACAAAAATGGAACCTCTATTTATGGTACTACAAATATAATACAAAATTTTCAGGATTAGAATTCTGCGGATATTAGTATTAAGAAATAAGATCTCTGGGAACAAAAGATAGATACATAGATATGACGTACCGATCTCTCAAAGATTTAACTGTGAGACATGAAATTGACAATTTGACACATAAGAAAGAAAATATTATAGTGATGTAAGTCCATTGAAAGGAGAGGCAGCATGGAAAATACTGGTAAACACTGTTATGTCCAACCAGACCAAAATATTTTAGGCACTTGAGGTTATGGTTCTCTTATTGATGGTTTTAAGCATGCATTGATGTTGACTTATATTTGACCAACTTGGATCCGGGTATTTGTGTTTACCCTTGTGAATTGATGATGACACCATCTTTGAAAATCTTCATTTTATGACAGCTTTATTTTTGAAAAAACATTGGGTGATGCGACAAGATTAGATTGCTCATGGTATTGTGCCATCATTGGTTGGCATGCTTATAGGATATGGTATCCCCGTAATTCTGATGTATTGTTTTAAGCTTGTAGGAAATTCTTACTCTGGTTCCTTTGATATGTACCTGTTATCGATGTTTAAAAGTTACGTCGGTGATGTATGCAAAGTAGCCTGGCTGAGTGAAGCTTAAACATTAATTTGTACGACATAGGGACTAAGCATTGGTTGATATCCATCAGTGACAAGGTTGATTCTTGAAATCTCTAGCGTCACGCAGTTATTAGTCAAGCGTACAACATAGGGGCTAAACATTGGTTGATATCCATCAGTGACAAGGTTGATTCTTGAAATCTCTAGGGTCACGCAGTTATTAGTCAAGCTTGAAGTCACCTTAGTTTGGGCAAATAGCTAACAATTTTTTGGACTTGTCTTGTGCTTGTCTATGGACCCAGATACTATAAATGAGAATTTAATTTGGAGGTCGGCTCCATAGAGGTAGTTATGTAAGCTGAGGTGCATAGTAGGATAGATCCGTCCACCTTCACGCAGCCAAAATAATACGACGCACAATGAAACAATGTGCCAAGTCTTTGTATCATAAATCATGAGTCAAATCCAACCGGGTGTCAGATACGAAGCGGCTATAGGATAGGGCCAATTCCGTGGTCATGTTTGTGAAAGAACTCGTGCAAGTTTAAGAAACATAGGACTATATCTGCCCGGGGTGGAAACCCAAAACATTATAAGCACAATTCATTTCAGGGACAGGTTCGTGAAGGACCTTATGCAAGACAAAATACATGACGTTGAAAATAGAAACCCACTCGTGGCAGCTAGACACCCACTCGTGGCAGCTATGAGATTTGATCCTGGGCCTCTCCTAGATTAGGCTTGGCAGTTAACTTGGCAGTTACGGATTCACCATGTCTTAAAAAAAAAAGAAAATAGACACCCACTTGTGGACCCGAAATTCCTCTAAATTACATGTCATTAACATTTCACGTCCTCCGTCATTACGAAGCCGAATTTTTTAAGTATTTAAGAACCCTCTATATGCCAGTGCCATGTGGAACTTCTCAAAAGCATCCACAGATCCTGCTAACTCGGACCTTCATCATAGTGATGTGACAAGACTCGTCTTCGTTGTCTTTGATAGTACCATCATGGATGATGTGGCACATGGGTAAGTTGCCATGGGGTGCAATCCTGTTTGTTCGGGCAAATCCTAACCATTGTACATTCCCTAACTTGACCTTTAACAACGCCCCCCGCCTCCCCCAGACCCGAGATTCTTGGATGATCTAATTTGGTTTATTGTCGGGTCCATGGGAGTAATTGTGCAGTGTGAAAACATACAACAATGAAATCAGGTAAGAGCCTGGCAGGTAAATATTTTATATAATATAACTATGGTTAGCATCAGGTCCGTAAAGGAAGATATGTATTAACCAAACATAAGAAAATGATCCCGACTGAGGACACGGATCAGAAAATTTATAAAATAGAAATACCTAGTATGTCGAGCTAAGGATGGACTTGTTTGGAGGGAGAATACAAAAAAACCCAGAATGTACCGGAACTACCAAAACCAAAACATTTATTAAACCTGGGTAGATCCATTTAGAGTTTTAAGTTCAGATATTTAGAAAAGAATTGATAAAATGGAGAATCTGACTTGGCCCAACAATGTATGGAGGTGACACATACTCGAAACTAAAGCAGCCATCTATGTTAATGTAATATTGCCATTTTGTGAGTGTCCAATTAGTCCATGTACATGTTAAATAAGTGTTAAGGCTACAACAACCATCTCTTTTATTTTGATTGGTCGAGTTAAAAAAAAAAAGGGCCCTTTACTAAAAAATTACCCCTAATGCTTAATCCATTACTACTGTGAGCCTACTATTTATTCTTTGACTACTAAAGAGGTTAAAAGTTAGATTTTATTGATGTTTATCTCTCAAGGGGTTTCTACTGTTCGTGATCTTTTTGCTTTTTTGCATTTTGGATGCTGATTTATGATTTTCCACTTTAACCTTTTGAGATAAGATTGACAATTTGTGTTTTGAGCCTTTTTCACTAATTGGTTTTTATTAGATTTGGATGTATCACTGATCCCCTTCGATAACAAAGGTTTAATCCTCTTTCGTATGCCTTGAAATGATACTTTATCTGAAGAATTTATAATTGATTGTAAATTTCTTGTACATGGCCTAGGATGGTCAATTCACGATATCAATCTAAGTTTATTCACACTTATAAGAGCACAAGTATACCAAGGAAAAATGAAAGAAAGAAATAAAGCAATAGTAGATAAGCATCACCAAAAATACCCTTTGATTGTTCTAGTACACACAATAAGACAAGGGAAACCCCAAATTTTATGTATATTATTTGGTGGAAACCTTGAATTTCTCTTGCCTAGTTATATATTTAATATGTGCTCATAAGATAAACCTTCAATTTTTTTCGAACTCCACTAAATCCATTATTTGCACATGTTACCAGAGTCTTGGAAATGCATGGTCAAGGTGCCAAATAGTAAGCACACAGGAGATACAACCACTATAACCTCAAAGCAAACTCCTCTCACTTTTTTTCCAACTCCTAGAATGCTATGTGGGCTATCCCAAACCATACACACCTCACCAATAAACACTCAAATGATAGGGGATTAGGACTTAAAGAAAACTAAAATACCAAATCTGATGTAAGATATTCTACTACAGAAAATTCAGACCAGCAAAGAAAAAACTCAATAAGTGAAGGAATAAAGCTTGGAACAGCACAAGAATTGAATGTAAAAAGTCCTTACCAATATTAGGATGAAATAAATAGATATTACACCTGTATGTCGCTGAAAATAAAGATCATGCTTGCTGTTATAAATCTGCAATAAAATGTGAAAAGTAGCAATTTAACGCAGAGTTGCAGGGGAGAGACCCCTTGAACCAGCTCTTGAAGCACGCTCCACTGGGAAGTGGATGGGGAGCAACCTCGGGAGCATGCTCCCTTTAAAAAATTTGCTCCCTGGTTTTTGGGAAGTGAACAAGGGAGCTGTCGGGGAGTGTTCGTTCCCTGACCGCTTTCGTTCGCTCCCCACGGGAAAATTTCGCGGGCAAGGGAGGGAGGGGAAGGGCCAAAAGAAATAAAAGGCCGTCCTCCCCTCCCATTATTGACCATTTGCATCGAGAGAGAGCAAGAGAGGGCTTTTAGAATTGGAGCTTGAGTTGAGGAGGGAGATTGAGAAAAAGATTGAGAGAATTGCTTGGGAGCTTGAGTAGCTTGCAAGGGAGATTGGAGCTTGGGATTGAAGGCCAAAGAGGTGGGATCTTTGCTCTAATCTAGCATTTGTATTTTTTATATGTTCATTGTTAAATGAAAATGTTCTCTTCTCTCTTTCCCATTCCCATTCCTCCATTTTATTGCAGGCAAGAAACTACAACTCCACCAAAGTTCAAGAATCAAAACTTCAAACATCTATTGATTTTTGGTAGCATCGGATGTGCTCTAGCCATGAAAATTGGTAGAGCGGCTAAGGCACATGAGATCTCCAAAACCCAGAAATCGTTTGGGGAAATTCCACCTAGATTGAGAGATATTAAAATAATTAATATTTTTAATGAGACCCTAAGTCTAAACTTAGGAAAATTAAAATATTAATGTGTATTATTATAATATGGGTGAGAAAGTTCTAAATAACGAGGATCAAGCCAAATCTAATCTTAGCCCTTGATTAGGGACTCAATCGCGGTCGTTGAATCGTCAATAGGAAAAATATAAGAGGAGGCTTGACGGTCAATTGGAGACACACCAAGACACCAAGAAAGATCAGTCAATTCGATTTTTTGGGGCGAGGTTCGCTGAGGAAATCGAACAAGTGATCAGTTGCAGTGAGGGGCAGTTTGGCAGGAGGCCAAAGAATACATATCAGAGAGGCAGCAAAGTGCCGGAAGAGGTAGCGCAAAGCCTAGGAAGGCTGACGCAGAGGCTAAGGAGGCCAGCGCAAAGGACGCAAAGGGCCAAAGAAGCTGACGCAGAGGCCATAGATACTGACATAGTTGACATAGAGAGCTTCAGAGGCTGCGCTAAGGAAGTCTGTGGAGCTAACTGAGCGCAGATTAGCCAGGAGAGGTGACACAGTTCCAAAGGAGTGCGTGGAGCAGCTTTCACTGTCCAACACAAGGAATAGCCGCAGTCACTGGAGGATTGTTCATTTGACTGTTGATTTGCCGAAATATCTATCTCCAATTGAGGTATTGCTGCCAAGGATATTCTCTGAAGGGTGAGCCATTTCTGACAGCCTAGTTGTATTTAAAATTTGCTTAATAATAAAACCCTCTATATGTTGCACCGGTTTTCCTGCATTGGGTTTTTCCAGGGACGATTGTCCAAAAATAATGGTGTCCCTTGTGTTGTCTTAATTTATTTCAATTGTTGATCTATATATTTGTGAAGGTTGCAATTGTGTTTACTTCGGTGTTTATGTTATTAAATAACTTGTTAATGTAAAGAACAAGTAGGAGATAGTAAACCAAATATTGCAGTAGGGGGTTTGTGATGTGTTAGATTTAGAAATTTTCACAATATCATGGATATATGGCTTGGCTTTCTCTTGATGTTGGTTCCTTTCTTTGTTATTATGGCGTTGGAGAGTAGATGGGTTGATCATGATGAAGAGGAAGAAGAAGTGGTTAGTGTTGGATTTGAAAACCCTAGAGCGTACCTTGGTGAGGAGGAAGAGGAGAGTGCAGATGATGAGGGCACAAAAACTAAAGCAAACCAAACCCCATTATGGAAATATGTTTCTAGGCCTAAAGCAAGGAAAGGGGGTGGAACCACTAAATTTACATGCCTCCATTGCAAAAACACTTACACAAGTTCATACACCCGTGTCAAAAAGCACCTTTGTGGGAAAATGCCATGGGATGGAGGTAAACAAGTAGAAATCAAAACTTGTGTAAGTGTGACAGCACAACAAAGAGCCAAATACATAAGGGAAGAGGAGGAAGCCCAATATAAATCTAAAAGATCAAAGGGTGACTTTGAACATGATAGCCCACAATCACATAGACAAAGAACTCCATTAGCATCCTCCCATGGCAGTGGATATGGAGGGATATGGAGGCCTAGGAACAAACATCCCTTTAAGGCATAAAACCATTTCAGATTTCCTTGACGAAGGGTGTAGGACTGATGTGGATTCAAAAACTTTCCAATTTCTCTATGCATGTGAAATACCATTTAATGTTCTTCACTCACTTTATTAGAATGAAATGGTTTCTGCCATTAATGATGCCCCCAAAGGATACAAGAGCGTTGGGTATGATAGATCTAGAACCGTGGGACTTGATCATGAAAAAGAAAAAATAGCACATGCTTTGGGTAAAATGACAAATTCTTGGAATAAGCATGGGGTATCCATTGTATCTGATGGATCGACAAATGTAAAGTGCAAGCCATTGATAAGTGTTCTTGTTGTGTCTACTGGTGGTGCAATCTTCCTTTCAGCATATGATTACTCAGAAAAATTCAATACCGCCATAAACATTGCAGAACCATTACTTCAAACAATTGAACATATTGGCCCATACAAAGTCATCCAAGTCATCACTGATAATGCTTCTAATTGTAAGGCAGCGAAAGTAATTATTGAGGATAGATACCCCAAAATATTTTGGTCTAGGTGTTTGGTTCACACAATGAAACTTTTGATGCATGATATTATTAAGAACAAACACCCTCAATACAAATGGATTGGTGATTTGTACAAGAGAGGCAAAAGAATGATAAAATTTATTACCAATCATAGCAATGCTCATGGGATTTTCCACAATCACTAAAGTTTGGAGCTGTTGAAGATTGCGAAGACTAGATTTGCTAGCTATTTACCTCACCTTCAAGCACCTTTTGAAGGTAAGAGAGTCATTGGCTAGCATGGCATCAAGTCAACACTGGCAGGTATTAAAGGACAAGGCTCCAACTGCAATTGACAAGTAAGGTGTTAAACAAGTGGAAGACACTACTCTTGATGGTCTTTTTTGGGCACGTGTGAGGGAAGTTTTGCAATTCAACAAGCCCATTTATAACATGATTCGT
The DNA here is from genome assembly GCA_000404065.3 of Pinus taeda. Taxonomy (NCBI): domain Eukaryota; kingdom Viridiplantae; phylum Streptophyta; class Pinopsida; order Pinales; family Pinaceae; genus Pinus; species Pinus taeda. Next base: position 15,057 of record APFE030922313.1, read on the forward strand.
TTTGAAAATACAGATGCACCAGTGGTTGGGGAGGTGTATGAGCAGATGGATAACATGTTGGGGCAAATAAAAGATATGGTTCAGGAAAAAAATCCCAACTTGTATGCTATTATTCACAAATGTTTGTGTACACAATGGAATAAACTTAATGTTCCACTACATGCCTTGGTGTATACCCTTATGCCAAAATACTACTCTCTAGCTTGGTTGGGAAAACCTACACCTGGGGGCGGGGTTAGGGCCAAACCCCATACAAATCCAAAGGTACAAGAGGGATATATGAAAGCATTAGACAAGTTGGTCCCTAACAAGGAGTGTGCTAATTTGCATCTTGAATTAGGCAGAGACTTCACTAGCACTTGAGTGTTTGGTTATTTGCATGCAATGGAAGATAGGGACAGATTTGATGTTATCACATGGTGGGGTGCATATGGCGGGCAAGGACTTTTGCAGAAATCTGCAAAAAAGTGCTCTCACAGGTTGCAAATACTTCTTCTGTAGAGAGGTGTTGGAACACCTACAGCTTCATCCATAATGTGAGAAGAAACAGACTCAATGAAAACTGTGCAGAAAGGTTGGTTTATGTGCACTACAACTTGAGGTTGTTGAGTCATTAGCTGTTAGTTTATGTAGCATCAGAAGTGTTCTAGTCTCGAAACTTTGTGGCGAGGATAAAACACATGAGATCTCCACAACACAACAATCGTTTCTGGAAATTCCATCTAGAAGTGTCTCAATTAGATTATTAGCCAATTTTTAAATATTTCATACATCTAAACTTAGAGAATATGGTTAATTAATCAATATTGATTGATATAAGGTGAGAATCATCTAGAAACTCACATGGATCGACAAAGAATTAATATGGGCCCTTGATTAAGTTTCAATCTTGGTCGTTGGTGCTCCAACAAAGGATTATAAGAAGTCGATGGGTAGATGGAGAATACACTAGTGCAGATACTCAGTTTCCCAAGCAGTTCAATTTTCTCAGTAGTAAAGACTCAGTAGAGAAGATTGAATCAGAGGGTGAGTATCAGGCGGCAGAGGAGGTTAGCAGCATTTCCAGAGAAAGTCTTCCAATTCCGGAAGAGGCAGAGAGAGGGAGTGTGAAATTTCCAAAGGGTTTGCGCAAGGATTACGCAAGCAAAGCAGCAGTCAGTTCGATCTAGCTAGAGGAGCTAGTGATTCAATAGCCACAGGCCAGGATTTTTGGTCAATCAAAGTAGTGAGCCAGTTCTAGAGCCAAACAAAAACAAAGCTAAGGATTTCAGAGATTCCTGGAGGCCGCTGCAGCAGGATCTGTGCAAGCTCTGTGCAGAAGTTGACGCAAAAGGGATTGTATGTGGCTAGGGAGGCAGTTCTGGGGACATAAATGAATTGTGGGGTGAGGAAAAACCCTCACAATAATTTTGCCATTATTTCTCTCAGATTGGATTGCCAACAGAGCATCCAAATTATTGTACTCAAATTTTAGTTGTTGCATAATAAAATAAACCCTCACACTGCTGCACCAGTTTTCCCGCATTAGGCTTTTCCAGGGACATTTGTCCAAAAATAACTGTGTTAATTTTTATGTGTGCTAGAATTTCTCAGCTTCCAACATTTTATTTCCGCACAATTTTTATGGTGAAAATTGCAATTGTGATTTTATTCATTGTTCATCGTAGCAAATAAACTGTGTAATTAAAATTATAGTTAGGAGAATAATTTCCAGTTACTGCAATAGATGAAATTTAACATGGTATCGAAGTGTAAATGATGAGACGGGAAGCTCAGAAGTGGAGAAGGGAATTTCGCTATTCAGAGGTACAGCAGGCCGAAATTCTCAGATGTTGTGTAGTACCTAGATTGGCAGATCAAATCGCTGGGCAAGGGTTCAATTTTTCAATTGCAAGTTGACAAAAAAGTCAATTTTCCCAGGATAGTGATTCCAACAGTCAGAGGGAGCAGCAACAACTCATATTTTCGCTGAGCAGATTCCTGAATTGGAAACAGAGGGTTTTGCAGCAGAATCAACGTTGAGTGAAAGAGGAATAGCACCAGGATTGTCTTTAGGGAATTCTTCAGTATGACCATGGACAGAGTGTTGATTTGGGGTAGCATCGGATGTGCTCTAGGCCTCAAATTTTGCAGGGAGGCTTGGGCACATGTATTCCAAAGAACCCAGAAAGCGTTTTGGGAAATTCCCCCCAGAGACAATTTTATTAAAATAATTAATATTTTTAATAGGACCCTAAGTCTAAACTTAGGAAATTAAAAATATTAATGGGTATTAATCTAATTGTGGATGTAACTTCTAGAAGAAGACAGAGATCAAGCCAAAATGATCTGAGACTTTGATTAGGAGTTAATCTAGGCCGTTGGTTGTCCAACAGAAAGATATAAGAAGAGGCTTGAGAGTTATTTGAGAGACACGCTGAGAGATCAAAAGATCGTATTTCTAAAGTGAGAAGTTCTCAAGAGGAAGTTCAAATCGAGGCGATTTCTTGCAATTGAGGGGCAAGGATAGCTTCCGAGAGAGAGATTTTCTTAGCCAGAGAATCATCAACAGAGAAAGATCCGGTAGCCCAAACACAAAAGACGCAGGGCCACAAAGAGCCACACAGAGGCAGCGTAGTGGGTCAGAGAGAGTCTGAGATTTTGCTGAGGTCAGTTTCAGAAGCCGGGAGTCGGGGTGTGAGACCCGGAGTCTAAGAGTAGACACTCCAGGCAGCAAATCGATCAACAGACTGGGTGACGTAGTGCCTAGAGAGGTTGACGCAGGGACTGCATGAAGACTGCATAGAGGCAGTGTAGGGCTTGCCAGAGGCACTTCATTCAGTATCCGGACCAGCCGAGATTTTCTCAGTGATTGTGTGAGGTAATCTCACAAATCTTTCTGCCAGTATCTCTCTCTTTGTAATTGAATTACCTGAGAGGTATTCAGAGACGTATTCAGAATTTTCTACTGCTTAATAATAATAAACCCTTAGAACTACTGCACCGGATTTCCCATATTGGGTTTTTCCGAGGACATTTGTCCAAAAATAACAATGTCTATTGTGTTGTATTTTCTTTCTTGTTCATTCTCTGTTTCTGCATAATATTTAATTAAGTGAAGGGTGCAGTGTATGTATTACAATATTTGCCCTAGCAAACTACAAGTAATTTGTTTAAAAGAATTTAACAAATAGCAGTAATATCATTAGTTGTTGTAGCCTGTAGTAGGGGTTCCTGTTGAGGAATTTTCACATGGTATCAGAGCTGCAGGTGAAGCAAGAAGAGCAGAGCCGGTAGATCCAGTATTGAGTAAAAGAAGGGAGCTCGAAAACACTATAGGAGGCAGCAGTTCAAAACCCCAGAGGGTTTTACGCAGTCCAAGCCGATAGGGCAGATTTTCGAAGCAATCTCTCTCCAAGTGAGTCAACGGAGAGGACTTCCAATTCGAATTTTTGCCAAGGCAAAGGGGGCAACACTGGATCCTCAGCATGAGCTGAGTTGGTGGGACGCAAATTTTTCTGCAAGCAGTTTGTTGCGCAGAAAATCGTCAAAAGAAAGAGGAGAAGCACAGTTGAGGGAATTTCTTCCTCAGAAAATTCCTAGCCAAGGAATTCGAATTATCTAGAGTTGAGCAACAACAAGGGGCAGCAGTGTTTCTAGCTCCAACAGGGAGTGCGTAGGCTAGCCCAACAGCAGCACAAAGGAAAGAGGAGGTCATTCGACTTTCTATTTTGGGCAGAAATGGCAACTAGTGGCTTGAGGGATCAGGACAAGTTCGACAGAGCATCCAACTATGTCATCTGGAAGGCTAGAATGTCATTCCTTCTAGATGAGCATACCCTCAAGACATATGTCAACAGCGTGGTGGTTGAACCAGCAAATCCAAATCCGCTAAAGAAGTACAAGGCAGAGATGGCGAAGGCCAAGAGGATGATCCTGGATGGAGTCAAGGATCACGTGCTGTGTCACATTGCTAATAGAGGGGCTACTAAGGAGATGTGGGATGCCTTGGCCACGTTATATCAGAGATCTTCCGAGCAGCGGAAGATGTACTTAGAGCAGAAGCTGAGATTTGCTCAAATGCAAAAGGGAGAGCGTGTGGATCCATCCCTCACGAAGCTGAAGGAAACCTGTGATGAGTTGTCTGTTGCAGGCATACACCTCAGGATTCAGAATTGGTTAGACTGGCCCTCAATTCTATCTCAGATGAGTGGCAAGTCTTTGCCCAGAGTATCCTGGGTAGAGCAGCATTGCCGAATTGGGATGAGATGTGGGTAGCACTAAAACAAGAAGAGTTGAGGAGAGACTTAGTCAAGATCAAACTTGACGGAAGCAGCAGCAGTAGTGGGTCAAAGCCCAAGGAGGAGGATAATGCATCCCTTGCATCAAAGGGATAGCAGGAGCAGTGGAGACATAAAAAAGACGTCTCGAAGATCAAGTGTTTCAAGTGTGGTGAGATGGGTCACTACGCTACTCAATGTCCTCTCAAGAAGAAGGACAAGGATGAGAAACATGATCCGAAGGCTGCACCCACGAAGATCAAAGAGGAGGAGTTCGCCATGACAGCCGAGATACCTCAAGGAGGAAGGTGGGCTGATTTGGAGTTGTAGTTCGAAAGAGCTACAGATGGGCAAGAACCCAAATCAGGAGTAGCAGGATGGACTCTGTTGGTGCCGAGGAGTGTCGGGAAGACAGTTGCAATAGCTAGGAGCGCCAAAGACTGAACAGCACAAAATAGAGTTGGCAGCAGTGTAGATGGCACAAAGCAGAGGTCAGCAGCAGCGCAGTATATTCAGAGGGTCAGTGTAGAGACTAGCAGCAATCAGACTTCAGCATTCACGTGGTATCATACTGAACACAGTTAGTTCAGTAATTTTGGATGTTTTTCCGTTGCTATCAGCAACAGTTTGCAGTGTAGTAGCAGTTGGCAGTGGCAGTGCTAGCAGCAACTCAGATGCAACACTTAAGAGGGAATTGTAGTACGGATGCAATATTGACAGTGGCAGTGTCAGCAGCAGTTCAGTTGCAACAAAAACGCAGTATTTGGTGGACAGCATATCAAACATCAGCAGCGCAGAGGACGATGCTTCAGAGTCAGAGCAGTATGCAGCAGCAATATATTGCTAGAGCACATTCCTCGCTAAGAGGGAGTGTTGATTTGGGGTAGCATCAGATGTGCTCTAGGCCTCGAATTTTGTAGGGAAGCTTGGGCACATGTATTCCAAAAAACCCAGAAAGCGTTTTGGGAAATTCCACCCAGAAACAATATTATTAAAATAATTAATATTTTTAATGGGACCCTAAGTCTAAACTTAGGAAATTAAAAATATTAATGGGTATTAATCTAATTGTGGGTGTAACTTCTAGAAGAAGACTGAGATCAAGCCAAAATGATCTGAGACTTTAATTGGGAGTTAATCTAGGCCATTGGTTGTCCAACAAAAATATATAAGAAGAGCCTTGAGGGTCATTTGGAAAACACATCGAGAGATCAAGAGATCGAATTTCTGAAGTGGGAAGTTCTCAGGAGGAAGTTCTGATCGAGAATATTTCTTGCGGTTGAGGGGCAAGAGTAGCTTCTGGAGAGAGATTTTCTCAGCGGAAGAATCATCAACAGAGAGAGGCAGAGAACGATCCAGTAGCCCAGACGCAAAAGTTGACGCAGGGCCACACAGATGCAACGCAGAGGGTGAGAGAGAGTCCAAGATTTTGCTGAGGAGAGTCAACTTCAGAAACCAGGAACCAAGGTGTGAGATCTGGAGGCTGAGAGCAGAGACTTCGAGCAGCAAATCGATTAGCAGACTGGGTGACGCAATGCCTAGAGAGGTTGACGCAAGGACTGTGTACAGGCAACGTAGGGCCTGCCAGAGGCACTTCATTCAATATCTGGATCAGTCGAGATTTTCTCAGTGATTGTGTGAGGTAATCTCACAAATCTTTCTGCCAGTATTTCTCTCTTTGTAACTGAATTACCCGAGAGGTACTCAGAGATGTATTTAGAATTTGCTACTATTTAATAATAATAAACCTTCAGAATTGTTGCACTGGTTTTCCCGCATTGGGATTTTTCGCGACATTTGTCAAAAAATAACGGTGTCTATTGTGTTGTATTTTCTTTCTTGCTCAGTGTCTTGTTTCCGCATAGTATTTAATTGAGTGAAGGCTACAGTGTATGTATTACAATATTTGTCGTAGGAAACTGCAAGTAATTTGTTTAAAGGAACTTAACAAATAGGAGTAATATTTCAGTGGTTGGAGTAGGGGTTCCTGTTGAGGAATTTTCACACAGAGTTGACATTCAAGGGGCTTTAGATTTATCTTCCATGTTGGAGGACGAATTTCCTTGCCTATTAGGGCCAGCTTCACAGGGTGTCTGGTATATAAATAGTGGAGCATCAGCTAACAGGACAAGGGTTAGAGAATATTTCTCTAGCTCCAAGGAGGAGCAAATGGACTTCTAGATTACGATGGAAAATAGGACGAAGTGTACTCCAGTAGGGAGAGGTACCATCGATTTTCAGAGGGATTCAAAAGCCAGTACCAACACTACAGATGTATTGCATGTGCAGGATTAGGTATGAATTTGATTTTAGTATCCCAGTTACAAGATAAGGGATATGATATTCACTTCGTAGGGAAGAAAATGTTTGTCAAACACTCAAGCTGGAAGAAGGTGAGACAGATTGGAGTTCGAAGCAACAAGTTGTACAAGCTGCAGTTTGACTCTCCAATGGCACTAATAGGCAGTGACGATAGCAATGAGAAGGAACTAAATAAGCTATGGTGTAAGAGAATGGGACATTTACATCATGAAAAACTCAAGATGCTCAAGGAGACAATAATAGGGGTTCCAGAACTGGCATGGAACAGGATGATGTGTGCAGAGGGTGCGTGCAAGGGAAATATGCTAAAGCAGCATTCCCAAGAAGTGACAGCAGAGCAGATGGCGTGTTAGGACTTATACACTCAGACATTTCTGGCCCGATGTCCACTAGAGCTCTCAGTGGGGCCGAATACTTCGTCACCTTTATTGATGACCTTTCCAGGAAAACCTAGATCTACTTTTTAAAGACCAATAGTGAGGTCTTCGATTGTTTCAAGGAGTTTAAGGCTCTCGTAGAGAATACGACAGGGAAAAAGATCAAGGTGCTTCGCTCAGATAATGGTGGAGAGTATATTGATAAAGACTTCACAGATTTTTGTGCAAAGGAAGGCATCAGAAGAAAGTAAAAATCTCCATACAATCCACAGCAGAATGGGGTGGCGAAGCGGAAAAACAGAACTATAGTTGGGGCTGCAAAAGTAATGTTATATGACCAGGACTTGCCCAGGTTTCTATGGGCAGAGGCATATAACACAGCAGTGTCTATTCAAAATGGGACTCCTCATAGAGCATTAGGAAATAAAACACCAGAAGGGTTCTTCACAGGGAAAAAGCCAAAAGTCAGTCACTTCAGGATCTTTGGCAGCATTTCTTATTATCATGTGTCAGATGAGAAGCACACCAAATTGGATCAGACTGCAGAGAAGGGGTTCCTCGTTGGGTATAGCGAAACCTCCCAACCATACAAGATCTACATCCCTAGCAATAGGAAGATTGTAGTGATACGCGATGTAAAGTTCATGGAAGATCGAGCTTTCAAGAGATCTCGTAAGATGTCCGCAGGTGATCAGAATCAGCTAGCTGAAGCTCCATTGGTCCAGCAGCACGGGCAGCCACAAGGGCAGCCAGTGGGACAGTCACAGGAATCCAATACAGTGAACAGTACTAGCATTTCCTCGAGAGCAAGGAATCTAGTGAGATCTCAGGAGACGGAGCAGCAAGGGCAAGATGAGGAGGAGTTAATTGAACCTCCCACCACTAGTGGTCGAGCCAGCAAAGAGGTTCGTCAGACATTGAGAGATGCAAAGGAGTTCGTTGGAGCTCCTAAGACGAACAAGAGAGCGCAAACAACCTGACAGATATCAAGCATTCATAGCTCAGGTTGCAGAACCTTCCAGCTTTCGAGAAGCCGCACAACATCAGATGTGGGTAGATGCCATGGTAGAAGAATACAACTCTATCATGACGAATGATGTTTGGGAGCTAGTGTCGAGGCTCGAGGACAGGTCAGTTGTAGGTTCTCGATGGATCTACAAGATCAAGTATGCTGCAAATGGCAGTGAGGAGAAGTACAAGGTGAGGTTCGTGGCAAAGGGGTATGCTTAGAAAGAAGGAATTGCGCAGGCACAGAGAAGATGCAAATTGGGCAGGCAATTCAGTGGACAGGAAAAGTACCTCTGGGTACTGCTTCAGTGTTGGGTCAGGAATGGTTTCTTGGTGTAGCAGGAAGCAGAAGTCAGTAGCACTGAGCTCTGCAGAAGAAGAGTATATGGCAACAAGCACAACTACGTGTGAAGCTATGTGGCTTCGAAAGCTACTGGTAAGCTTGTTCAAGGAAAGGATGGAGGCGACCAGTGTTTAAAGTGATAATCAAAGTTGCATCAAGCTCTCTGAGAATACAGTGTTTCATGACAGGTCGAAACCAATGTTTTAAAATTCAGCCAAATCGAAACGGAAATGGCCGAGTTATGGCTGACTCGGCCGATTTATTGCATGACTCAGACGAGTCAGCCATGACTCGGCCAACTCGGCCGTTTCCGCAATAACTCGACCGAGTCATTAACTGCGGCCCGTAACCCCAATTAAAAGGCGATTTCTCATATATTTTTTTCATATTTTTAAGTGTTTGCTAATTGGTGGGGACTCCAATGTGTTTTATGAAATAGTTAAATGCTATTTGGGGTCTATTTCCCCCTCCCAAACCCTATTTAACACACTCAATGCTCTCATTCTCTCACAGCCATCTCATGCATTGAGTGAGAACTTCATTGAGAGTTAATGAGCAGTTCTTGAGTTTGTTTTTGGAGCAGCAGTGAGGAGTCTTGGGCGATCATTGTAGCTGGAGTGAGGAGCTTCTTAGGCAGCCATTTGGAGCAGCATTGAGGAGTTGATTCTTGGAGCAAGCTTGAGGAGGCAGTTTGTGCCGGGAGGTATTTTTTTCACCTCTACAAATCTGTTTTTGCTTATTAAATTTTAGGTGCATATCTAGAAAGCCTAGAGAGTGTTTTTTGTGAAAGAAATGAACATTGAATCAATGTTTTTTTTTTCATTTTCAGATTGTTTGCTTTCATTTTCTAGTCAAAAAATGGCACCTAGAGCGAGAAATCCTTCTTGGGCATATGTTGAAATGGTTGATAGTCAAATGCAATGCAAATTTTGCCATAGGAAAATTAAGGAAGGTCCTGGGGGCATTAATAGGCTGAAACAACACTTGGCGGGTATTAGAGGCCAAATTACTCCACGTACCTCACCAGAAATTGGGGAGATTAGGAAGCAATTGTTGGCCAGCTTTGAGAAATTTAAAGAAGATAAGGCTAGGCAAAGAGAAATAGAGGCTGAAATTGGGAGGAAGAGGGAGATACAAAAAATTATGGCTACCAACCCCAATTATGCTTTTGAAGGTTCTTCCTCTATCCCTCAAATTGATGCATCCAACCCTTTCCGATATGTTCCTCCCTCTTTTGGTTCTGTTCAAGATAAGGGAAAGGGTAGAATGAAAAAGGGTGATATGACTATCAAAAGTTATTTCACTCCCTCCTCTCCATCAAATGCACATGGTCCTCAAGTTAGTAAAAGTCAAATGCAACCCACTTTAGATGACCACTGGAAGAAAGAATTGAGGGAGACTGCTTGTGAGTACATAGCTAGATGGTGGTATGATGCTAATATCCCCTTCAATGCTTCCCGTTCACCATATTATGAGTCTATGTTTGATGCCATACATGCTGCTGGAAAAGGCTTCAAAGGCCCTACTATACATGAGCTAAGGGGGTATCGTTTGCAGAAAGAAATTGAATCTATTAATGAGTATTTGAAAGATTTCAAGGACTCATGGACAAGAACAGGATGTACCATCATGTCAAATGGATGGATTGATCAAAGAAATCATACCATCATAAACTTTCTTGTCTTCTGCCCACAGGGAACCATGTTTTTAAAATCAGTTGATGCATTTGATAAGGTAAAAGATGGGCAATTGTTGTTTCAGCTATTGGATCAGGTTGTTGAGGAGGTGGGGGTGGCTAATGTTGTTCCAAGTCATCATAGATAATTGCCTCTAACTATGTTCTTGCTGGTAAACTGTTAGAGAAAAAACACAAGACCATCTTTTGGACCCCATGTGTTGCACATTGCATAGACCTCATAGCTTGAAGGTTATTGGAAAAATAGATTGGGTCAAAAAACACTGTAGATCATGCCAAAGCATAAACAAATTTATCTACAATTCATTCATTGATTTTGAGCCTCATGAGGAAACACACTGGGGGCAAGGATATTATTAGGCCTGCCATCACTAGATTTGCTACTCATTTTTTGACATTGCAATCTATGCTTTCCCAACATAGAAACTTGCAAAAGATATTTTCCAGTGATGAATGGAATCAAAGCAATTGGTCTAACAAACTGGAAGGCAAAGAATTGAAAAAGAAAGTCTATGAAGAAACTTTTTGGAGAAAGGCAGCAGAGATTGTGAAGCTTGCTGAGCCACTAGTTAACGTGTTGTGGTTGGTAGATGGGGAAAGGTTGGCTATGGGTTTCATTTATGAGGCTATGGATCAAGCAAAAGAGCAAATAAAGACGGCATACAAGGATAGAGTGGCAAAATATGGGCCCATTTGGGCAATCATTGATGAAAGATGGAACAATCAACTCCATCGCCCTATACATGCAGCTGGGTATTTTTTGAACCCACGGTATCATTATAAAGCTAAGGAGTCAGGAGCTTTGAGGGAGGAGGTCAGAGATGGACTGATTGATTGCATTGATCGCATGATCCCATTGGAGTCTGATCAGCTAGAGATACACCGACAAGTCACAACCTTCAGCAATGCCTCGGGTACCTTTGGGAAGAACCTAGCAAAGATTGCAAGAGAAGCAGATGACCCAGGTAAACAAAAATTTCAATTTTCAAATTCTTAATAGTTTTGCTTTTTTTTTAAAGTTTGTTAAATCGTTTATAATTTGAAAGTTGGATATAATTTGTAATTTTGTTGAGCTAACTCATTACACTCCTATGTTTTTTGCAACACAATGGTGGGAGGCCTTTGGTGGCCATTATCCTGATTTGCAGAAGTTTGCAATTCGTATTTTGAGTCAAACTTGCAGTGCTACTAGGTGTGAGCGCAATTGGTCGGTCTTTGAGAGGATTCACACAAAGAGGAGAAACTGTTTGGATCAAAAATGGTTAAATGATCTAGTCTATGTGCAATACAACCTTCGGCTCAGACAAAAACAATTATTGAACAAAAGACCTGATTCAGATCCCTTTGTGTTGGAAGACATTGATCCAACATCAGATTGGGTAGTGGAGAGTCATCCCGCAGAGTTTGATCCTGATGAGGATCTTGATTTAGATTTAGATATCAAGGCATCAGTTGAACATGTTGTTCAGTTGAATGCAAATCCCGATCCACCAGCCTCAGTCTCACAGCCAGCAAGGACTCCAATTGCAGGCGCTTCCTCTGCTCAGCGACGACAGAAGCGCAGCCACATATCTACTCTATCTCAGCTTGCATCTGCTGCAGTTGCACAGCCTGCTAGTGGTACCACTTCTACAGTTGCAGTTGGAGATGATGATGAGGAGAAGCCATGGGGCCCCCTGTCTGACTCTAATGATGATCCAGAGATTGATCGACATGATCTTGGCTCCTCTGGCAGTAGCTACTAGCCAGTAGTACTAGAGTCTGGTCACAGTTTACTTTTGTTGTAGAGGCCATGTCTAGCCTCCTTGGTTATGTGTTTTTTGTTTTGAGTCTTTGATCATGTATGACAGTTGACTATGTATTGCCATTGGACAGAGCACTGGGTGCCATTTTGATATAATGGATTGGTTCATGAGCCTATTTTGATCATATGTTGTCTTCCATCTATATTATAATGCTGTGTGTTTGGAAACATGAATGAAAATCTTTAAAATTATGTTTTTTATAAAAGAAAAAATGTTTAATGTATTTTTTACAACGACCGAGTCATTGAAATCGAGCCGACCGAGTCGATACCGAGTCGGAGTCACAGTCGCAGTCGATCCTCAGCCGAGTCAGAGTCGAAGTCAGAGTTTTAAAACATTGGTCAAAACACATAGATATTTGGCATCATTTCATTAGAAATCGTGTGCAGCGTGGAGCGTTTTGTACCTATTTCCATAGGCAGTCCTTCGCTGCAAAAACTATGCCAGGAAACCAATTCAACCAATGTTTAGGTTCAAGCTAGCCCTTGAACCAGAGGAGTCTCCTTCAGGTGTCATGAGGCTTTGTTTAACATTGTTCACCTATCACTGAACAGCATCCTTTAAAGCAAAATGGTCAGATTTATGGTTTTAATTAGGAGTGGTTGGCGATCAATGACAATCCTTATCCATGATTGAAGGCTTCTCTCACAGAATCCCTTCAGAATGTGTCAGCTTCCAGCCTGACAGAATGACTTAGCTTTTCAAGGATTATGATAGAAAAATGTAAGGAGATTCCTAATAATTAAGCAGTCAGACAGAGTTCTTAACAACTAGGGAAATTTGGATATGCGTAGAAGATTTCTACAGCCCAACAAAACACATTGCAGAGTATTCAAGAAGGCCAAATTGAAACCAATTCTAAGAGGAGCTATTTTGAACAGATATTCCATTAAGCTAATTTATTTTAATGGCTATCATTTTGCAGTGGATTTAATAATAGATTGACACTCAATCAAAACTTACCCAGACCTTCCTATAAATGTTTTGAACATGTAGAAATAAGATATAAAACACTAGAAAACACAAAATTATATCAAACTGGAGCCGGAAGACGTTCATTAGAAATACTATAATAGAAGCTATTACAAAGTGAAGAGCCTTGGCATCAAAATTCCACACATATTACTTCAATTGATGAAGTATTTATACAATTTCCTCACAAAATATCTTGATAAAAATATCGAGAGTTATTACAAATATCTAAAAACTGTATTACAAAAATATAACACAAATAAAGGTAACTAAAACTATTTCAATAGTTTTGGTACTATCCTTAAAGATTTTTGTTGAATAACATAAATTCGAATTTGATTGCAACTCATATTTGATGAGGTGGCCTCCAAGTCACTAACTGTCTTTGAGCTTTTTCCTCATGAAATTCTAAAAAATAAGGTCCTGTAATACCTTTGTTTCTCCCAAACCATAACAGTTGTTAGATAACTGAGAGAGGTTTTTGTAAATGATTATATTGGCAACAAAAACCTCTTTCCGTTTTTGAAAATTCATTCCCACCTACTCGGAAACCACATTTGAAAATACTAACTAAAAACAGGAAAATTCGGGAAAACATGCCTGCAAATATTCATCTAAATCTCCCAAACCATAATCTTTGTTACAAACTGAGAGAGGTTTTTGTAGATTAGAATCTTAGGAACAAAAGCCTCCTCCAGTTTACCATAATTCATTTCTGATTATCCACAATATGCTCTACAAAAAGGTGACTGAAACAAGAAATTTTAGGAAAATATGCCTTTAAAGAATCATTAGGATCTCCCAAATCATAATAGTTATTAGAAAACTAAGAGAGGTTTTTGTACAAGAGGATGTTAGCAACAAAAACCTCTTTCAGTGTCTGAAAATCCGTTCTCATTTATTTGTAAACCATGTTTTAATTTACTTTATTACATCATTTAATCATGTTTAAATGCATGATTAACTAAATCAACTAGCTAATGAAACTTAAATTTACATTTTGAGGGCACATTTACTCTTTCAGACCCATTTATTATTTCTAAACTACTAAAACCTATTATATCAACAAATTTAAATTATCAAAACTAAATATGTTACAACATCGGCTCCAATGGGAACTGCCTCCCCCTGTGGGATGCAGAGAACTAGTAGACCAGCTGCCTTTAGTGTTGGGCATGGAGTCATACCATAAAACCATCAATCACTAATTTGCCATCTTATGTAGAAATATAACCAATCCCAATGGATCAGTGTTTTCATTTGAATACTCTGCTACTACACACTGCAACCTGCAACTGTAAGATGCAACCATATGCCTGCACTAATTCGGATACTCTTTCATACAGAATTTTGAAAACTAAAAATTTGTAGACTGAAAATATAAGTTGATCTATCATACACTCTTCAAATCACACCACACATAAACAATGGACACACTGATCTACTGCATACTAAAACTCAAAATATCTATTCAATCCCCACATCTTTATCTAACTGAACTTAAAAAACTTTACACTATTAGGTGTAATCTTCTTTCCAATGTAACCAAGTGCGGAGTGGATTTATGGACAAACCACATTGTCAGCAGCTAAAAATATGAAAAATATATACGATATGAACATGAAAGCCCATGGGAAAATTATACTCACAGGTGTATTTTAAAAGTTGCATCCTCTGTAGACATTTTAGATTTCTAACCATGGCTGAGAGGGAGAGACATACATTGCTGATTACAGGTATCAGTGAACCTTGCATAGCAGTAAAAGAAGCTTTTTTGAAACAGTGGGATCGGTTACCCAGTGGAATCGCCATATGACAAAGTGGAGTCGTCGGGTGAAATAAATGCAACCAATACTAAATGCCTACTCCTTGTTCACTAGCAAGGAATAGATCTAATCTTTATCATTCCCCGGAGAAAGATATCTTCGTTACTTCGCTCCCCAACAACTGTGTCAAACGTTGTAAGTGTTTCTCGTAGGCAGTCCTTGGCTGCAAAAACTACGCTAGGAAACCAACTCAACCAGCCTTTAGGTTCAAGCTGGCCCTTGACCCAGAGGGGACTCCCTCAGATGTTACGAGGCTTTGTTTAACGTTGTTCACCTGTCGCTGAATAGCAGCCTTTGAAGCACAATGGCTAGATTTATGTTTTTAATTGGGGGTGGTTGGCGATCAATGACAATACCTATCCATGATTAAGTCTCACAAGGTCCCTTCAGAATGTGTCAGCTTCTAACTTGACATAATGACTTAGCTTTTCAAGGATTATGATAGAAGAATGTAAGGAGATTCCTAATAATTAAGCAATCAGACAGACTTCTTAACAACTAGGGAAATTTGGATGTGTGTAGAAGATTTCTATAGCCCAACAAAATATATTCAAAAGAAACTAAAGGCCAAACTGAAACCAATCTATGAGGAGCTATTTTGGACCGATAGTTCAATAAGCTAATATCTTTTAAGGGCTACCAGAAGGCATAAAGCAAAAACCAATAAAAGAGGAGTTATCTTGGACAAACAGTGCAATAAGATAATCTCTTTCTAAAGGTTATGATTTTACAGGGGATTTCAAAGAGATTAAGACTTAATCTACACTTACTCACACCTTCATATAAATGCTTTGACCATGTGTAGAAATAAGATATGAAACACTAGAAAGACATAATAGAAAACACAAAATTCGATCAAACTGGCACCGGAAGGCGAAAACATTAGAAATACTATAATAGAAGCTATTACGAAGTGAAGAGCCTTGGCATCAAAAGCCCACACATATTACATCAATTGATGAGGTATCTATACAATTTTCTCACAAAATATCCTGATAAAAATATCAAGAGCTATTACAAATATCTAAAAAATTGTATTACAAAAATAGAACACAAATAAAGGTAACTAAAACTATTTGAAGAGTTTTGGTACTATCCTTAAAGATTTTTGTTGATAAAGAAGAGAAATTCAAATTTGATTGCAACTCAAATTTGATGAGGTGGCCTCCAAGTCACTCACTATCTTTGAGCTTTTTCATCCCAAAATTCTAAAAAATAGGGTCCTGTAATACCTTTGTTTCTCCCAAACCATAATAGTTGTTAGAAAATTGAGAGAGGTTTTTGTAATAATGATGTTGACAACAAAAACCTCCTTCCGTTTTTGAAAATTCATTCCCACCTACTCAGAAACCGCATTTGAAAACACTAACTAAAAATAGAAAAATTCGGGAAAACATGCCTACAAATATTCATCTGACTCTCCCAAACGATAATCTTTGTTACAAAACTGAGAGAGGTTTTTGTAGATTAGAATCTTAGGAACAAAAACCTCCTCCAGTTTACCACAATTCGTTTCTGATTATCCACAATATGCTCTGCAAAAAGGTGGCTGAAACAGGGAATTTCTGGAAAATATGCCTTTAAAGAATCACTAGCATCTCCCAAATCATAATAGTTGTTAGAAAACTGAGAGAGGTTTTTGTACAAGAGGATGTTAACAACAAAAACCTCTTTTAGTTTCTGAAAATCCGTTCTCATCTATTTGAAAACCATGTTTTAATTTACTTTATTACATCATTTAATCATGTTTAAATGCATGATTAATTAAATCAACCAGCTAATGAAACTTAAATTTACATTTTGAAAGCGCATTTACTCTTTCAAACCCATTTATTATTTCTAAACTACTAAAACCTATTATATCAACAAATTTAAATTATCAAAACTAAATATGTTACAACAGAGCGGTCCAACTATAGTATATTCCCACAAAAGAGCAAGTTGCAGATATACTCACGAAAGCTCTAATGAGAGCTAAGTTCGTCTAATTTAGAGAACATATGGGTATGGTGGAGAACCTATTTTAGTAGCAGGGACAAATTATTCCGGATGCTTCTCAGTTGCAGTCGTTGTAGTTACAGCAGCAACAGATGAGAGGGAGTTGCAGTCTAGATGCAGAGTTGGCAGCAGTATGACAGTGTCAGCAGCAACATAGATGCAGCATCCGAGTTGTGCAATGGTTGGTCAGCAGTGGCAGGCAGTCACAATGGCCAGATATCAGCAGCGTGACAAAGGGTGGTACAGAGACAGGGTGTTGTGACAGGAGGTGCAACACTAGAGTTGGAGAGAACACCTTCCTCGCTAAGAGAGAGTGTTAGTTTTTGTAGCATCGGAGGTGTTCTAGTCTCAAAACTTTGTGGAGAGGCTAAAACACATGAGATCTCCATAACCCAGAATAGTTTTTGGAATTCCACCTAAAAGTGTCTTAATTAGATTATTGACCGATTTTTAAACTTAGGGAAAATGGTTAATTAATCAATATTAATTGAGATAAGGTGAGAATCATCTAGAAACTCACACGGATAGACAAAGAATTAATCTGGGCCCTTGATTAAATTTTAGTCTTGGTCATTGGTGCACCAACAGAGGATTATAAGAAGAATTTGATGGGCAGATGGAGAATACAAAAGTGCAGATACTCAGTTGCTCAAGCAATTTGATTTTCTCAGTAACAGAGATTCAGCAGAGAAGATTGAGTCAGAGTGTGAGTAACAAGTGGCAGAGGAGGTCAGCGACATTTCTGGAGGAAGTCTTCCAATTCTGGAAGAGGTAGTGAGAGGGAGTGTGAAATTCCCAGAGGGTCTGCACAAGGATTACATAGGCACATTAGCAATCAATTCGATCTAGCTAGAGAAGCTAGTGATTCAACTGTCGGAGGCAAGGATTTTTGGTCAATCAAGGCAGTGAGTCAGTTCGAGAGCCAGACAGAAACAAAGCTAAGGGTTTCAGAGATTCCGGAGGCAGCTGCCGCATGATCTATGCAGAAGGTGACGCAAAAGGGATTGCATGTCGTTGGGGAGGCAGTTCCAAGGACATAAATTAACTGTGGGGTGAGGAAAATTCCTCACAATAATTTTGCCAATATTTTTCTCAGATTGGATTGTCAGCAGAGAATCCAAATTATTGTACTCAGATTTTAGTGGTTGCATAATAAAATAAACCCTCATACTGCTGCATCGGTTTTCCCACATTGGGTTTTTCCGGGGACATTTGTCCAAAAATAACTGTGTTAATTTTTATGTGTGTGCTAAAATTTCTCAGCTTCCAACATTTTATTTTCCGCAGGACTTTTATGGTGAAAATTGCAATTGTGATTTTATTCATTGTTTGTCGTAGCAAATAAACTGTGTAATTAAAATTACAGTTAGGAGAATAATTTCTAGTAACTGCAATAGATGAAATTTTCACATTATTGTGATCGGGCTCGTGAGGATACATCATAAACAACTTGGGACAACAACCCATAGGAAGATAATTTGGAGGATGTTTCTCTACATCTAGAAGAATTGCAAGCCGAAATTTTGAAAGATGATGATGAAGCCACACCAACCATGCCACCCCCACCATCCGATAGTAGTGCTTGTTGACCCTGCCGCCTACACCTACCTACAAGTCAGTGAGAAAAGCCTTCAACCCCACAAGGTGTGGTTGGTGGCAAGAAACTCAGAGAAGGGGTTGTCACACTAATCCTGACTCTCTCTATTTGAGCTATCTCGTAGGTTAGCTAAGGGGGGTGGTCCTTAATGAAAAGTTAAGTTAAAATATGTGAGTTTCTAGGAGAGTGTTATAGTGAAAATGGATTACTTTTAAGGATTTATGAGCAAATATGAAGTGAGCAACTTGAAATAACAATGCCAATAATTAATATGATTAAAAACCATAAAACCAGTGCCTTATAAGGAATTTTCTCAACAATTTAAAGATATATTTGCTCAAAGTAAAATGCAATGCTCTCAAAAGATAAAACAAAGTCGCCCTGAAATGTAAATAAGGATTGTTAGCACAAGATATGTAAGATACAAAATGTTTTTGAGATAATAAACTTTATAAATCAAAACATGTGAAACATATCTTGGCAAAACCCAAAAGTTAGTAACTAACTTGGAAATGTAAAAGAAAGGAAGTCCTAAACCAAGACATCAATATGCAATTAGACTTGAAACATGAAAAGAAAACACTTGTTTGAAATGATTACAATACTTGCTTTTGGAATAGACTTTGCATATGAAAACTCAAACCATCAAGAAACAAGTAAAGTAAATGTAATGGAAAGTGCTCTTGGTTAATTTTATTAATTAACTCTGCAACAAGATTACAATTTAACTCTTCAATCCTCAGACATCACCCTCGCCCAATGATATGGATCTCACTGTGATGAGTCAATAGAGGAGTAGAGGGTCTCTAAGATGTCTACTTCAACCAACTTATGTTGGAAGTAAAATTTTAATGAGGCTTGGAGCCTTCCTACACTAAAATGCCTAGATGAAATGCAAATTGTGTTAATTCTCCAAATTAAAATAATGATACATGCAAATGCTTCAAAGAGATTGATTTGCAATGCTTGAAAATGTAATAGTGTTCAACATAAGTTGCAATTATAACTTCAATTGGAGGAATAAAATTAGATTACAAGTGTTGCATGTGTTTCATCAATGAATTAAAATGATAAAAGTAATTTTCTTGAAAATAAAATTTGTTTCAAATAGACAATGACAATAAATTGCTCCAATATTCAAGATACGTTTGTGGGTTATTGTGAAAAAGCTAAAGCTTATAGAATATATATTCCTGGTCAAAGGAAGGTTGAAATTCGCAGGGATGTAACATTCGATGAAGATGTTGCTCTTGGAAATGCAAAAGATCTTCCTCCACCTCCTCTCGAGAAGAAGAATGATGTCAGGGATATTCTAGATGGTCCTTCCGTGCCCGAGTCCGAGACTGATATTGTTGATGATCCCATGGAGCCTTGGATCCCTTAGATCCTCCAAGTGATCCTCCTCCTAGGAAGAGACCACTTTGGCTCCGTGACACTCTACAGGATGTTGAGAGACATGTTCTCGTTCGAAGATCATTTAGAGAAAGGAAGCAGCCATGCAAGTACCAGGGATATGTTGCAGCCATGAGCACTATGATTCAAGCCAAACCTTCCACATTTGAAGAAGTCGTAAAAGAACAAGTTTGGAAAGATGTTATGGGCGAGGAATATGAATCGATTATGAAGAATGATGTATGGGATGTTGTGCCAAGACTAAAAGGGAAATCTATGGTGACTTCAAAGTGGCTATTCAAGAACAAGCATGGAATTGATGGTATCATTGAGAAATACAAGGCAAGCTTCGTGGCTCAAGGATTCTCATAAAAAGAGGGAGAGGATTACGATGATATATTTGCACATGTGGCTCAATACATAACCATTTGTTTGATAATAGCCCTTGTCGCAAGCCAAGGATGGACTCTTCATCAGATGGACGTAAAGACTGCATTCCTCCATGGCATGTTACAAGAAGAAGCGTATGTTGAGCAGCCACAGGGATTTGAAGTAGAGGATCGAAAGACACATGTTTGCAGATTGAAGAAGGCATTGTATGGTTTAAAGCAAGCCCCCAGAGCATGGTACGCCCGCATAGATAGTTATTTGGTGAAGCTAGGACTCACAAGAAGCAATGTCGATCTCAACCTCTACTTCAAGGTAGTTAAAGGTATGTCGCTGATTTTGGTTTTATATGTTGACGATCTATTCTTGACAAGTAGTGAGCCTCTGATGATCGAGTGCAAGAGGGAGCTAGCCTCTGAATTCATGATGAAGGACCTTGGACTCATGCACTACTTTCTAGGCCTTGAGGTGTGGAAAAAAACCCGGTGAGATTTTCCTTTCAAAAGGAAAATATATTTTGAAGTTGTTAGAGTGATTTGGAATGATAGAATGCAAGTCCATGGCCACACCGATGGAAATGAACTTCAAGAAGTTATGTGGAGACACTGTAGGACCCAATCTGGCGAATCCATCCGAATATAGACAGTTGATTGGGGATCTGATGTTCCTAGTGAAAACCCATCCAAACGTATTCTATGCAGTAAACACATTGAGTCAATTCATGACCAAGCCTCTCCATGCACATTAGATCGAACACATCTTGAGATATTTGCATGGGACAATCACACTTGGTCTGAGATATTCTGCTAGAGATGTTTGACTTCATCAATACACCGATGCTGATTGGGCAGGGAATGTTATAGACAGGAAGAGTATGTATGGATGTTGTTTTAGTCTTGGATCTGCCATGATATCCAGGATGAGCAGGAAGCAGAAGTTCGTAGCATTGAGTACCGCCGAGGCAGCGTATATTGCTGCTAGCATGGCTAGCTGCGAAGCAGTTTGGTTAAGGAAGCTCTTTAATCAGTGATTTTAGCAGGTCCTAGATACTACAGTGATATATTGCAACAACAAGAGTGGGATCCATTTGGCAGAGAATCTCGTATTTCATGACAAATCCAAGCACATAAAGATCCGATATCACTTCATTCGAGACATGGTGCAGAGAGGAGCCGTTAAACTCCATCACATATCGACAGATGAGCAAATTGCAGATTTTCTCACCAAGGCTTTGTGGAAAGGGAAGTTCTTGGTCTTCAGTGAACAGCTTGGACTAATGGATGTGACCCCTCTTGATAAGGGGCAGTGCTGATCGAGGACACTAAGCCAGCTCTTTCCCCTTATTGAGCTCCCAGGGTGAGGAATTGAAATAGAGGGCTCCTGGGGTTGACGGATCTCTGGACAATAGGGTATTACTCCTATTTGTTACCCATAGGGTTGGAGATGTTGCTCCCTTATCTGCACATAGGGTGTTGTGTGTGGAGCATGATTGTTCAGAGGTCTCTGTTTCAGCCGGATGTATACCCCAGAAAGTTTGTACACACCTCCACGCGGGGGGGTGCGGGGGGGGACTTGTCCCCCCATGGGAGTCTGGGTGGTCCGGGGGCCAACGGTCCCCCGGCGGGGACTCGGGGGCAGCGCCCCCAAAGCTAAAAACCAATGTAAAATTGCCTTGTAAAAGTATAGTAATTTCTAGTCAATCTGAGCCATTCATCAGGCGGATGATCTGACGGTAGAACTAATGTTTAGTTTAGGTTTTTTTTGCCCTAGAAGGAAACCCCTCTCTTTGTATGAGGGCATTGTATTTGAGGTTGTGTAATAGATGTGTATTCTCCGAGTGAGAAGCAGAGAAGTGAGACTGTGAGAGAAAACAGAAGATATTACAGCGGATCTGCTGTACGTTGTGTCTCTTCATTTTGTTGGATAATAGAAAGGAAGGACTGGCTGTTCGGGGTGGACATAGCCCAAACTGGGTGAACCACGTATATTTGTGTCTCTCTTGTTTTATGCGTTTTCTATGTTTATATTTCTGCAATATTTTATGTGTTCCATTGCTCCATAATATATAATTTTCTAACAACTGGTATCAGAGCCAAAGGTCTATTTGGCCGATAAACTCGCAGGAAAGAAGGGTTCCTGGTTCGAGTGGGAGCAATGGCGGAAGATGATAAGTTTAAGGACGAGAAATTTAACAGCCAAAACTTCTCGCTATGGAAGATGTAGATGGAAGATTATCTGTATCAGAAAGATCTGTACCTACCATTAGGCGGAAAACAAAGATGCCGACGGGTATGACAGATGAAGAATGGAATCTTCTCGATAGAAAGGCACTCGGAACAAAATGGTTGTGCCTCGCAGCATCGGTCGCCTTCAACATTTCGAAGGAAACAACAACAGCGGGTTTGATTAAGGCATTGGAGAAACTATATGAAAAACCCTCAACCTCAAACAAGGTATTTCTTATGAAACGGTTATTTAATATGAAGATGTCGGAAGGTGGATCTATTGCAAACCATTTAAATGATTTTAATACTGTTACAAGTCAGTTATGTTCTGTAGGAGTAAACTTTGATGATGAAGTTAGAGCTCTGTTATTCTTGTGCTCATTGCCAGAAAGTTGGAATGGTTTAGTAATGGCCATTAGTAACTCTGTGTCTGGATCTAGTATTTTAAAGTTTGATGATGTTGTCGGTGCTATCCTTAGCGAGGAAATACGACGGAAAAGTTCCGGTGAGACATCGGGCAATGCTTTGAGTGCAGAGTCTAGGGGAAGAAAAATGGAAAGAGGAAAGAGCTCAGGATATCGCAGTAAATCAAGGAAAGGCAGATCCAAGTCCAGATCGGGGATAGCGTGCTGGAAATGCAGAAAGAAAGAACACCTAAAGAAAGAATGTAGATCTCGGAAGGGAAAAGAAGGAGATGCACAGCAAGAAAACAATCATGAAGCAAATGTGACAGGTGAGGTGTTACAAGATGCTTTGATTCTTTCTTTCGAAAATATCATTGATTCCTAGGTGGTAAATTCAGGGGCCTCATTCCATGCCACACCTGATAAGAAATACTTTCATGACTATGTTCAAAGAGATTTTGGACAAGTCTGTTTGGGTGATGATAAACCGTGTAAAATTGTTGGAATGGGTAAGGTTCTTGTAAAACAACAGAATGGAAACCAATGGCTGCTAAAGGAGGTAAGGCATGTTCCAGATCTAAAGAAAAATCTGATTTCAACAGGGCAGTTAGGCAGTGAAGGTTGTGTGACAACTTTCACAGATAAAGCTTGGAAGGTCGCCAAAGGAGCCCTGGTAATAGCAAAAGGCGAAAAGGTTGGTACATTGTATTTATGCAATGGTATTTCTAACTCTGTTAATGCTTTAACTTCCAAAGGAGCAGATGCAGCATTATGGCATCATAGGCTTGGACACATGAGTGAAAAAGGAATGAAGGTTCTTCACTCAAGGAATTTGTTGCCGGGTTTGAAGAATGTTGATTTGGACTTCTGTGACAATTGCATTTATGGAAAACAGAAGAGAGTCAGATTTCTCAGAGTTGGGAAAGAAAAGAAGAATGAAAAATTTGAGCTTGTGCATACAGATGTATGGGGACCTGCTCAGGTATCATCTCTCGGTGGCTCTCGTTATTATGTTACTTTTATTGATGATACAACTAGAATAAACTTGGATTTATTGTATTAAGAATAAATTTGATGTATTTGATACTTTCAAGAAATGGAAAGCTTTGGTTAAGATTGAGACAGGAAAGAAATTGAAGTGTCTTAGATCAGACAATGGAGGTGAATATTGTAGCAAAGAGTTTGATAGGTACTGTTCAGAGCATGGAATTCGCAGAGAGAAGACATTTCCAAGAACACCACAAGAAAATGGTGTGTCAGAAAGGATGAACAGGACAATCATGGAGCGTGCAAGGTGCATGAGATTGCATGCAGGATTGCCTTTACAGTTTGGGCAGATGCTGTAGATACTGTTGTTTATCTAATAAACAGAGGGTCTTCAAGTTCCTTGGATGGTGGTGTTCCAGAGGAAGCATGGACAGGTAAAAAGGTAAACTACTCTATTTTAAAGCCTTTGGTTGTGAGGCCTTTGTCCATATTGATAAAGAAAATAGAACAAAGCTTGAAGCAAAGTCAAAGAAATGTACCTTTATTGGATATGGTGTTAATGATTTTGGTTATCGCTTATATGATTATGAAAATCACAAAATCATTAGGAGCAGAGATGTAATATTCAATGAAAAGGTCTTGTATAAGAATCAGTTGCAGGAAAAGGAACAAGAAAAGGAAAACAAGGAATATGCAGTTCTTGATGAAATCACTGAAAAAGTAAAGGTGCTTGAAAATAATAATAATCAACAACCACAACAAGAGCAACCATCACAACTACAACAGGCACCCCAAACACCTGAAAGTGGTGTTAGAAGATCTACCAGGATAAGTAGACCCCTCTGAACGATACTCTCCTTCATTATATTATTTATTATTGACTGATTCCGGTGAACCCGAATGTTATGAAGAAGCAATGCAGGTTGAAAGCAGGAAGAAGTGGGAAGTAGCCATGGAAGAAGAGATGGACTCCTTAATGCATAACCAGACTTGGGATTTAGTCAGGTTGCCTGCAGAAAAAACTACATTGAAGAATAAATGGGTTTACAGGTTGAAGGAAGAAGATGGAGGAAAACAGAGGTACAAAGCTAGACTTGTGGTGAAGGGGTTTGCACAGAAGAAAGGTATTGATTTTGATGAAATATTTTCTCCGGTTGTTAAAATGACTTCAATCATAACTATTTTAAGTCTAGTAGTAGTTGAAGATTTGCATCTTGAGTAGTTAGATGT
>APFE030922317.1:3904-14268 GCA_000404065.3 Pinus taeda
GCAGGGCAGAGAAATAAAGGCCCTCAAGGACAAGATAAAGGCCTTAGAAAAAGAATTGAATCTGGAAACAACCATGGCTGAAATAAAAAGGATCTTATGGGCCAAAATAAGCAAATCCATCACCCAACAATGGAAATCAATAAAAACGATACATCAGCAGATGGAATTGCTGGGCCAAGCACATATAGAAATCAATAAGGCCAAAACACTGCTGGGAAATAGACCAGAATAGGCCAACAGAATAATAGACTTCCTAAACAGGTAGGAGCAAGAGGAACTGGCAGCCATAGGTATCCCCAACAGAACAAAAGCCGTTCTCACTACCAAGAAAGTGCTCACTCTCAGGAATTATGTACAAGCTGTGGAGAGGAAGTGCTATGAGATCACAGCAGATGTGGAGGAATTCAAGGTCAAGTTGCAAAACTGCAAGCAAAAGGCCTGCCCAGCCTCCTAACTAGTGCAGGAAAATTAGTCTCCTAGGATCAGTTTGCCAACAGAATGGCAACTTATATTGAGAATCAGATTACTGCATCTAGCAGTACATCTGAACAGACAGGGCCTCCCTCAGGACAGAGTTTATATGATAAACTGGGAGGCCTATTCTTTATTGAGAATGAAGTGAACCACCTTTTTGAGACTCCTCCTAATTTTTATAGGTATACAGAGGCAGATGAGACCTTAATAAAGATTAGGAGGCATCAGATGCCTAAGGAAGACTGGTGGCAAGCAATGCTTCAAATTCTGCCACGGTAGCTCCAGCTGTTCGGTCACTGCCAGCTTCAGGTCAATACAAGACAAACAGAAGGATAAAGTAAGCATTAAAAGCAGCTGAATGCTGACTCAGCATGTAGACTATGACGGCTAGCCAAAAGATAAAGAAATGCGCAAATTTTGGTGGTGTACCCTTAGCCAACTCCAAGAGCCACCAAGTCAGCAGTCTCTAACCATTTTCTGACAGCTAAGGGACTAAAAGTGATTACAGCATTTACTCTCTCAGCGGCTGCACTCTAGCAGTTGGTTGAGCATTTATGGAACATTTACTCTCCATTCAGATATTTTCCTATGTAAATTTTTTATATATACTCCCCTTAGTAACGCATAAGGGGTTGGAAATTTTTACTCTGAGGCATGTATACTCTGTACTTTTCAGAAAAGTTTAATACAAAGAGCAATTTTAGCTCAGTGATTTCCTGGAACTCTGGTGTCTTGTTGATAATCTAAGTGCTGTCGCAGAATCCCTGTGTTGTCTGGTGGAATGATATGTTTTCTTTAAACTCTGTTCTGTTTCCCTATGTTATTTCATTTTCATGTTTCCATCATATCTGGCAATAAAGAAAAAGAATAGTTCAGGACATGTTTCTTCGCACCCTGTGCTCAATCTTATATTGCTGTAAATGTTTTCTTCAGGATTAAAATAGACATGAATTCTTAAATGCTCATGTTATATTTAGTTCCATGTTGTGAATGTTATCTAGAAATTCTTAAATGCTTCCAAGTAACAATTGTTTTGTTTTCATATCAGTTTATAGAAAGATCCTTAATTGCCTTTCTTATACTGAACATATCATACCCAAACTCAATTTCAAAGCATTATTCCTCAGACAATTATCTTGCTCTGCAGCTTTCATTACAAGTATCAAAACAACACACCAAACCGAAGGACCACTGACTCCATTGCCCAATGTCATGCAAGATTCTGGTAAGAGCATACACGTTTTGACTGAACCTTTCCAACCAAACAATTAAACCAAAGTTGAGCTTCACATCTTGCCTAAAATACCATCAGAACAGAGACAAATTATAAAGAGAGAGCCCTCTCTGATTACAGCTTGGCTAGAAGCTGCAATCCAAAGATTGGTTAGTGGTTACCCCGGCCGTATTCCCTTAGAGTCAAAGGGAACAACCTGGGTGTTAACAGAAGGCAAAAGAAAACTTTTACCACTGCCTTTGAAACCTATTTCCACAGAAAAACCTTTTCAACAGTGGGGTCTTGATTTCATTGGAGAAATCCATCCACCCTCTTCTGCTCAGCATAAATGGATACTCACTGCAACTGATTACTTTACCAAATGGATAGAATCTATTCCCTCTAGACAGGCCACTGATACTATAAT
This sequence comes from Pinus taeda, assembly GCA_000404065.3. Taxonomy (NCBI): domain Eukaryota; kingdom Viridiplantae; phylum Streptophyta; class Pinopsida; order Pinales; family Pinaceae; genus Pinus; species Pinus taeda. Next base: position 6,019 of record APFE030922317.1, read on the forward strand.
AATAGGTTTTTCTAGAGGCTAATATTCTATCTATGTTTGGTTGTCCTAACAAAATCATCCTAGATAATGCTGCAGCTTTCAATTCAAATAAAATGATTGATTTTTGTCACAAGTATCATATAACACTTGGTCATTCCACAACTTACTATCCTCAAGGGAATGGACTGGCAAAATCCTCCAATAAAATTCTAACGAATATTATCAAAAAACTATTGGAAGACAATAAGAAAACTTGGAACAAGAAATTAACCAATGCTTTGTGGGCAGATAGGCTTACAACTAAGAAATCCATTGGAATCAGTCCCTATGAGCTAGTGTATGGAATGGAGGTAGTTTTCCCCTCATCTTTGGGAGTTCCAGTCATGAAATTACTTCAAGAAGCCCAAGTGGAACCAAATGATATACAGAGGAGAATTAACTAGACTATACATTTATAGCAAACTAGGGAGGAAGTATACAACAGAGCCCAAGCACTACAAGAAAAACTTAAAAATATTTTTGATAAAAGGACCAAAGTAGAAGACTTCTACCTAGGAGACAAAGTGTTAAAGTGGGATTCAAGAAGAGAGAACAAAGGGAAACATGGGAAGTTTGACTTCCTGTGGAAAGGTCCATACATAATATATGCCTTCAGAGGAAATAATTCATATTTTATTAAAGAATTAGATGGCGCAAAGATCAAAGGAGGACGAGTCAATGGTCGAATGTTAAAGCACTACATTGACCCAATTTACTAGTTTTACCAGTTCAGTTGTACATACTATATCCTTCATAATGTTCAATGTTGATTGGATGGTAATTTTGAAGTTGAAGCCCGAAGAGAAGGCCCTAAGCTTCAAAAGTTTTACTGTCAGTAAATATCAATAAAGTAGCAAGGTAAAGGAGAATTGCAGTGTAAAAATAAAATTTTTCAAAGGCCATTGATCTACAGTTCTTGACTTTCCACCACGAAAATTCATCCCCAAGTGGAGCCACTGTTATGTTCCTATACCAATAGGTGTCATATATCATGATTGACTTGGTTTAGCTCTGAAATATGTACATACCTTTGCTTGTTGCAAATGTTTTCCATATTTGTAAAAAATCAAAAAAATTAAAAATTTTAAAGAGGGTATTCCCTAAAAGAAAAATCAAAGGGAAAAAATAATGAAAAGGTCAGAAAAAATAAAAAAATGAACCCCAAGAAAAATAAAAAGACCATGGAAGTGTGCAAGTCAAAATGCCACTGCTATTTTACTTTTTGTACAATAATGATTGTGTGCAAAGTGTTATTATGCCATAATCCATGGTAACCAAATAGTTTAATCTTGGTTATTCCATGTTTTGAATTTCATGCTTAGAAATAGAGAATAAAATCTGACCAAACTGTTTCATCTTGGCAGATAAATAGATAGGTAGAGTGAATAAAAGGAGCTCAACAGCTTAATCTGAGCCCTTGGATGTAATAAGGTTAGACTTAGTTACAATACCATTGTAAAAGAAAAGAAAAGGTTTTGATAATGGTTTGCCAGTTTAAGTGCACCCTAATAAAGGAAGAAAAATGGTAGGATAAGTAGGTAGGTTAAATAGATGAATGGTTGCAGAATTATGTATGATGAATGATTACCCAGATATCAAGTCATATACTTTCATCATCAAAAGCATTTAAAAGATATGGATGACAATGAAGAAATTTACATCATAAACAAAAGTAAAACTAATTAACCTCCTCATTCATATTTCCCTAAATTTTACTAATTTCCCATAAGTAGTAAAGGCACTAACAACCTGAAAGTTAAAGGGGCTCAGAGAATTTCTCTAACTTCTGGAGGGACCGGACCCTCGGCCCAATAACTTGTAAGGCCTAAGTGCTAAAGACCCTTTATAAAAATTCACCCCTTCCATAATTCATTCATTCCCTTCAAATCCATTTCCAAGGTAAAATCACTCTTTACTTGGGAAAAATAAATGGTTCTTTATTAAAAACGCCCCCAAACACATTTTAGCCTAAGTCATAATGTTGGATGATGAATGTATTTTCAGAAGCATTTACTTCGCGCATTTTCTTTGTCCATGGTCATATTAACTTTTAATTTTTATTATTTATTTAAACTCCCAAAACAAATTACCCTTTCCCATACTATTACTAAAAATCCCAAAAATAAATATCCCTTCTCGATGGTTTGAAAAATAAACCATAAATAAAGTTAATTCAGTTGGATTAATTAATCAAACCGTGATTAATTAAGAGCCAAAAGCCCCCTACGTGTTAAAAGGGAATTAATTAATCACCTAGATTAATTAATAGCCTCTCTTCTAATACAATCACCATCGATGTCATTAAAAATATTAATCCTTCATTCGTCCAATCATATCCTCCCCGATATAATTAAAGTCAATATAATTATGTTGATTATGCCATCGGGCCCCTTCCATTAACTCCCTAGCACTTTCTGCCACCGACTGTCATTTGATCTGCCCTCCCTCATCCAATGACTCTCGCTCATATCGTGCGAGCCTTTTGGTCGAACGTTAACCATGCGATATAAGTTGTTTTGACTTTTCGCCGATGCTACATGTCATTCAATTTGTGGCATTGCGCGACCCTCTTCCAAAACCACCAACTTCCCAAAAGTGGTGCAAATAATCCCTCTTACCGCCTCCACTAAACGACAAAGTGTCTCATCGATTAATTAAACCAATTTTCGTTTTCCCATTCACCTGCCAAAAGTCATTGACTTTATGCATAAAAACAAAAATATTCATTGTTTTCCCTTTTTACCGAGAAAATAAACTTCTGCCTTCCATGCATGCATAGAGTACGTCCAGACCAGCAACTTACTCCCAACCGTCAACCACCATTAGTTGCTAAACTCCAGGCCACTGCAGATTACTGTGCGCACCTAGCAAAGCATTCACCACAACCATTTGTCCTTTCAGTCAACCATAACCAGGTATTTAGAGCATTTCCTCCTCAGAAACCCTGTTTTTGTACTGAAACCTCCACCAAATTACTCTAAACTCAAGTAATCCAGTACAATTAAGCTGTTTGTTAGCCCCAAGGCGTCCCTAAGCATCTGTTTTATCTAAAAACCTTGAAAACCCCATCTTTCTTCCTTGAATACACAAGAACCAAGGATGGAGGTTCTTATCGCCCTAAATGTCATGCCAATCACTACTCCCCACAGGGATTTGGACCACCTTCCCTTGGCCGATAAAGATTTTCAAATCAAGGACCTTACTTTTGAACCAAGGATGGAGGTTCTTATCGCCCTAAATGTCACGCCAATCACTACTCCCCACAGGGATTTGGACCACCTTCCCTTGGCCGATAAAGATTTTCAAATCAAGGACCTTACTTTTGAAGAAACCCCCTTGAAGCTACACTGCAAGTATCGGGACAATTATCTGAACAATGCTGATAGAATAGGTCTTTGGGAATCAAACCTACCTAAATATCAATTGTCCATATTTTCCTAGATATTCTCCACAAATGCCATGCAAATTATGACCCCACTCTAAGAGTTGTAATGTCCCATGATAAGAAAGTCCTTTTCACCATTACAGCTGAGTCTATAAATGAAATGTTGCAATTACAGCCTGGCCAGGATCTCACTCCCCTTTCCATTTCCAATTTACTTGAAAAATCTTCAAGGTTGTCCAGTTCCAAAATAAACCAAGTCTGTCAGACCTTCATGGAAGAAAAAGACAAGCCAAAAGACCCCACTCCTTATATGTCAAGCTTCTTTACAAATCTGGGCAAGGGTATCATCACCATGATTGCTTGCATTTTGGGTTTTACTACTAGTGAGTACATAGATGAGTTGACCCTAACCTACATGTCTATTTTCACACCTGGTCAACCTCCTGTAGCCAAATTTGACTATGCTACATTCATTGCTGATAATATGCATGGCCAATTCATGAGATTAGAGAATGAGAGGGTTTTAAAATATTCTTTAGTCATGTGTCATCTTTTCCTTTATTACCAATCTCATAAATTCCCTTTCTCTGTACAAAGCTTGACACTAGAGGGAACCCCAGGTCAGTCATCTTGTAGACTTCCATTTTTCACAATTCACCTTCTTCTCCCTATCCTTATATAGATTTTATTGATCAATTTGTGCATCCAATAACTACCATGTTGATAGGAAGTCCCGCTCCCAGAATCAGTGATGATATTAAGATAATTCTTCAGTTATCCAAGCAATACAAGGTTGGGGATTGGTACTTGTACCAGAACCACACCGAGATTAGAATTTATGGGTGTGAGAGACCTCCCTTTAAACTGCCCAAATACCTCCCCATGCAATTATTTTCCCTGGAGTACTATAGGCAAATGATCAATTCTAATGAAATCCACTTTATGAAGGCTAAGAAGAAAGCTCCGCTAAGGATAAAGGATCACCTAGGCCCATTTATTTGCAATAATAGAAAAGTAGGGGAAGAGGCAGAGGAAATCCTTGAGAGATTGAGATTGAAAAGGAGTTTCATCTGGCCTTATGATCCTCATTGCTTCATCTGTGACAGAAGGAAAAAGCATAAACTATCCCCCTACATCAATCATAGAATTCCAGAGATAGAAAAATATTCAAATCAAAATGAATGGGTGGAAGGAACACTTATAGAACAAGATAGTGAACAAGTTGAAGTAGAAAATGTTATGAAAGTTTTGGAAAAAAGACTTGATCTAGATTCCTTTGAATAGGTGCCTGAAGAATCTTCACAAAGACCAACATAGGAGCATAGTGCACAAACATCAGGACAACCTGAGACTTCAGGACAGGGAAAAGATTCCGGGTCACATAGCATTTCTGAGGAGTTGACCTAGACTGATACAAACATGGGTAACCCTCCAGTATTGCAGACCCCTCTCAATGAGGAGGGAATTCAAAAAATAAGTAGGAATGAGGCTAGCCCTTCTACAATGCCATTGGACCATGTATATGTGAAGAGGCAGGGATTGAATCCTCTATTTGAACAGGAATATGAAGAGACAAGAAGTGATACAGTGTAGACAACACTAGCAAGGGAGACACCATCTACCTCTCAAACACAGGCACTAAGCAGGTAGCAAAGTGTAGAAGTGTCATCACTAAGGACAGCTTCAGAGCAGAGCCAGGATTTGAAAGAAAAGTACAAAGAGATTAAAGCTAGGAATGAGAAGCTCAAAAGTCAAACCTATGCCCACTATCTGAAAATGGCTCCTACAAATCAGACAAGGTTGATGTCAGCCTTTGACATCAAAGAGGGAAAGATCGAGATGAGTTTTTTGAAGCCAACAGTACAACAACCAAAATCATTGGTTGATTATTTAAAAACAAATTTTGAAGTTCTTGCCAGAGACATCCACCCAATTGATCAGATTGAGCTCCATAAGCAAATGGGTGAGATGGTCTATTCCACATTGACTAGTACAACCATCACTGCACATCAGTTGCAGAATTATTTGAGTAATACTACAACACAGTTACAATTGGAAAAAGCCTCTTGTCAGGTTAAGGACACCAGGATAAAATCATTGGAAGACCTGGTGATTGAGTTGGAACATGATCCCAAAGATGTTAAAGCAGCTGAAAGTTTGATAAAGAAAAAGAATGAGGACATTGCTACACTCATGAAAGAACTTAAACTCCCTCCCCTCATACATCCACAAACTATAGAAGTAATTGAGAAACAAAATGAGGAAGAACTTATGGACTTGATCCTTAAGTTGAATGAGCAGTTGAAAGAAATAGAGCAAGAACTAGGAAAAGCTTTGTAGTCCAAACAGGGTGAGCTAACCACTATTCCTCAAAACGTAATACCCATGGTTTCTACAACAATGCCATATACTATTGCAACATATTTGGCACCCAAAATTCCTATAGCAACTGCTCTGCCAGCAAAAACAACAGCGAGTACATCAGAAGCAGCAATAACTTCAACAAAGCAAACAGAGGACATAATAAAGTCCATGGAGGAAATGAAAATCCAAGAAACTAAAATAAAGAAACGAAAAGAAATGGTTACCAGCTTGGAAAACAAATATGAGCTATCATAGATTAATTACATTGAAGAAGAGAGAAAGAATAGAAGGATGACTGAAAGGATTAAAACATTAGAGAAGGACTTAACATTGGAAAAGCCTTTGAGAGACATTAGAGAGATTTTATGGACCAATATTATTGATTCTATCAATGATATTTTCTTTGCTATTCAGATCATTTTTTAACAAACTGAGTTAGTTAAACTAGCTACAGAGGCTATACAGAAGACCAGGGAAGAATTGGGAGAGAAATCTAAAGAGGCAACCCAATTGATCAACTTCTTGAATAGCAAAAGCAAGAAACTGCTGGAACAATGGGATATCGAGGATCGAACTAGTACTATCCTTGAAATTAAGAAATTTCTTACTAAAAAGAACTTAATGCTGAACCTGGAAAGAAGATGTCAAAGTATTCAAGAAGACATAGATGAGTTTATGGTAAAATATGACATTCTAAGAGATAAGGGACTTCCAAGTCCAGTGGTTATAAATGAAAAGCTGATGACTCATGAGGACTACCTTAAGAAACTGCACAAACAAGCCAAAAGTCAAGCCAACTCTTCCACAGTGAAAGCACTACCTACAGGAAAAGTGTTGTATGATGGTTTGGAAAATATTTTCTATATTGAGCATGAAGTGAAACACCTGTTCACAATCCAGCCCAATTTTGAAAAATACACTGAAGCTGACGAAATATATAGGAAATTGATCAGGATGAAGATACCAAATGAAGAATGGTGGACCAGCATGACCAATATCCTATAATTGACTACGGTGACTCTGAGGTAAATAGAAATATCTAGTAAGGTAAAGGTTGGTAAATAGGTAAAGAGTATCAGGAACAGGTAAAGAGTATCAGTAGGGAAAAGTAAGCAAAGATCCAGCACACAATTACTAAAGCAACAACAAGAGGAAAGTCCAAGTTTCAACCTCCAGCTCATTCATAAATAAAGGGACAACAACGATCAGTTTTACATATGTCTCTATCTTTTTGTAAAAGATATTTTGTATTCCCTAAAATAAATCTCATATGGTTATGAGATATTTTTGATGTAATTTTTGTATAAATACTTCTCCATGTTGGGTTGTGTTATATTCTTTCCACAACTAGCCCACGTAGTTAATCGGGGGGTTAGAGGGGGGGCGGAGCACCCCCTTCGTTGCACCGATTATGTAGTAGGGGGGTCACAGGGCGTTTGAGGTGTACCTGTAACCCCACTTTATGGGGTCCGGGGCAGCGCCCCAGAAAATTTTGGTTTTGGACCCTATGTTAGGATGGGCGGACCCACCTATGGTTTTGTGCATGATTTTCACACATGTTTTTGGACACAATGGTTTTCGGTCCATGGTATTGGATGCTTTGGCATGTATAAATATGTATTATAACATTGAAAGGAAAATAATGAAAAATCAAGCTGGTATTCTCGGTTTTTGGATCCAGGGGAAATCTCTCTGTATATCTGTTTTATGTGTTATGCTCTCGCATTGTTTATTTTTTGCGTTTTAGAATTCATACGTAGGTAATTTATGTACGGGGTTAAAACCTACATTTGGTATTAGAGCAATTTTGGCTTCAATGGGATGCCTTTGTTGTTGAGGGGTTTCGCTCAGGCTTGTTGTAGACCTTGTTCAGTGGGAGATTTACGAGATCGATTCTGGTGGTGAAAGAAGATGGCGAGCAGTGGAAAGATAGAGATCGAGAAATTTAATGGTCAGAGTTTTGAGTTGAGGAAACTCAAGATGGAGGATCTGTTGATGGATAAAGATTAATGGATCGTGGTAGATCTGGGTACTAAACCAATGGGAGTGTCCGATGAAGAATGGAAGAAGTTGGATCGGAAAGCAAAGAGCACAATATGATTATGTGTCTTAGATTTATTATTGCAGAATGTATCAGGGGAAGCTACAACGAAGGCTTTGTGGGACAAGTTAAGGATTTTGTACCAATCTAAGTCTCTGGTGAATAAACTACTCCTACAGAAAAAGGTGTATAACCTGAGGATGAAAGATGGAGACTCGGTGACAGATCATCTGAATGCATTTAATACTGTGGTAAGTCAGTTAGCATCTGTTGATATTAAAATTTTAGATGAAGATAAGTGCATCAATTTGTTGTGTTCTCTACCAGACTCGTGGGATAGTCTAGCTATTGCAATAGGTAGCAATGCAACTGCTTTGCAGTTTGATGAAATAGTCTCAGCCTTGCTGACGGAGGAGATGAGACGGAAAAATATGGACAACCA
>APFE030922317.1:15386-35964 GCA_000404065.3 Pinus taeda
TAATTGGTGACCATGTTATTTATTTGGTCTTGTATGTGGATGATATGTTGCTAGCTGGAAATGACAAAGAAATTATCTAGGATTTGAAGACCCAATTGTCCTCCAAATTCTACATGAAATATCTTGGTGCTGCAAACTATATTTTGGGCATGGAAGTTAAAAGAGATTGTACAAAGAGGAAGCTTTGGTTAAACTATAGGAAGTATGTCAAGACAATACTGCAGAGGTTTAATATGCAGGATAGTAAATCGGTGAAGGTTCCTATTCTTGTAGGTGTGAGGTTATCTACTGAACAGTGTCCCAAGACACAAGAAGAGGAAGAGGACATGTCCTGTGTTCCCTATGCAAGAGCAGTCCGTAGCCTGATGTATGTAATGGTTTGTACTAGACCAGAAATTGCACATGTAGTGGGAGTATTCAGCAGGTTTATATCAAAACCAGAGAAGGAGCACTGAACAGCAGCGAAACGGGTTTTCAGGTATTTGTGTGGCACTAGTGATTATGGTTTGTGCTGCTAAGGAAGATTAGGATTTGATAGAATGTTGGATATTCGTGGCTTTGTTGATGCAGACTGGGCTAGAGATCCGGATCAGAGAAGATCTACAAGTGGGTATGTGTTTAACCTATTTGGAGGTGTAATCAGTTGGATGAGTAAGAAACAATCTGTAGTGGCACTATCAACTACAGAGGCAGAATACATGGCAGCCATTCATGCAAGCAAGGAAGTCGTTTGGTTGCAGAGATTGTGTTCAAGTATGCGGTTAGTACAGGGAGCTATAAGGATAGGCTGTGATAGCCAAAGTGCAATTTTCTTGACAGAGAACCTTGCATATCATTCAAAGACATAGCACATTGATGTTTAGTATCACTTTGTTAGGGATATGATAGAAGACAAAAAGGTGTTGTTGGTAAAGGTGGACACCTTGAAGAATACTGCAGATGCATTGAAAAAACATGTGAGCTCTGAGAAGTTCTCTTGGTGTAGAGAGACAATGGGCATTTCAAGGCTAGAAAAATGACTAATATTTCTTGTGGCCCCCTATGGAAAGAAAACAAGTGGCAGAATGTTGGGTTGTGCTATATTCTTTCCACGACTAGCCCACGTAGTTAACGGGGGGTTTGGGGGTGCTAAGCGCCCCCTTCGTTGCATCGATTATGTAGTAGGGGGGGTCATAGGGGGTTTGAGGCATACTCGTAACCCCACTTTATTCGGTCTGAGGCAGCACCCCAAAAAATTTTGGTTTTGGACCCTATGTTAGGATGGGTAGACCCACCTATGGTTTTGTGCATGATTTTCACACATGTTTTTGGACACGATGGTTTTTAGTCCATGGTATTGGACGCGATGGTTTTCGGTCCATGCTATTGGATGCTTCGGCATGTATAAATATGTATTATAACATTGAAAGGAAAATAATGAAAAATCAAGCTGGTAGTCCTAGTTTTGGGGTCTAGGGGAAAATCTCTATGTATATGTGTTTTATGTATTATGCTCTCGCATTGTTTATTTTCTGTGTTTTAGAATTCGTATGCAGGTAATTTTTGTATGGGGTTAAAACCTACACTCCATTTGAAGTATTGTAGGTGGATTCTACAACATCTCTGTAAATATATGCTATCAAGTTGAGAAAGCTTTTGTACTCGAAATTGGATTTTTGCTAGAAAAGGAATGAAAGTTGAGGATATTTCATCAGATTCCTGTGCAGTATAATTACAAATAAGTATTCTATCCTTGTGATTTTATGTGTTTTCTATATGTTTCAATGTTTCATGCATCTTATATCTAAATGGTAAAATAGTCAAAGTGTATCAGAATTAGTTTTATTTCTCTCTGCTATCAATAGTTTACCATTTTTATGTTTTCTTCTAAACTATTTCGATAAAGGAATTCTTAACTGCTCCTCTATCCCTGTAGTTTTCCTCTAATAAGTCCCTAGTATAGTATTCTTAATTTCTCTCTGCTAGTTGACCTATCTTCTTTTCTTCTTTCTAATCCTAACTTGAGGATTCTTGATTGCCCTCTAGTTTTGAGAAGAATTATCATACATTCAAGGCCCAAAGTTAGTTTTTATTTTTCTATCTTGCTTGTTGAACTCATACCTTAGCAATTTGACTTGATCTAGTGAATTATCCCTGATTGACTCCATAGCCCAATGGCCTAGAAGCCTAGTTTTCCCATTTGTTTTCGAACTCCACCACTCTTAAACAAAACAACCTCATTGAACATTCATAATAGCCTAAAATCTTTTCAAACATAGCTAAATCATAAAGAGAGAGCCCTCTCTGGACTTAGGTTGGCTAGAACCCGAGTCTAAAAGATTGGTTTATAGTTACCTTGGATCCTTTCCTTCTTTTAATAACTTCTAAGGAAAATCTAAGTGATAACAACTCAGAATCCTTGATACCCAACTTCGTGCGAAGGGTATGAAAAATATTTGTGAACTTCGGCACTTCTTGGTCCCTTCATTGTCGTAATGTGGTCCACTTTATGTACTTATCTTCATAGCTCCTGATAGGGCAATATTTCTCCTTGATGGAGTCTTGGAAAGAGTTCCAAGTGGGTGCTACAGCGAGGATTCCCTCTCGTCCTTCTACTCACAGTAGGTTTCCCACTAGTCCTTGATGTGGGGGCCGACTTTGAGGAGTGAAAAAGAAATATTTTCCCTACTGGAAAAATCATGAACAAAAAAATATCCTTCCAACAGATTTAACCATCTATCTATGACATCTCCATCTATCTGGCCTTCAAAAATGGGAATATCAAAGTTGACTTGTACCTTGAAGGGAGTGTCTTCTAGATGATTGCTTATGGGCATCCGCCAAAGGATCTGGGCAAAGTTGTCCATCATCGATTCCTCTATCACTTAAGGGATTCTTCGAGCAATATTTTGAAGGGATCTCCTACTCCCTCATATTTCTTTTCTTCCACCATGGGAGGCCATCGAGGTTTGTGAGGATGGTCTTGCAAAGGTTCAACAAGTTGGATCCTTAACTCCTTATACCCTGACCTCGTTGGGGACATGAAAAGAAAAATAGAGAAAGAGCAGACCGCTTCGATACTACTAATCTAGAATTATGTAGGAACACAATAGAATACAAATATAAACATAAACATAGAGATGCAACAGAAATAAAACTTCATTTCATTAATATCAAAGAACTGAAATTTGCTTACATACATAATGGAAATCAACTAGCTCGGGCAATGGTAGCTTATCTCTGAGAAGAGATGTGGTGGATACATGCCTCTGAACTATGTTACATTAAGGCTTGAAGGCATATTTATTGTCGAGAAACAATGGAAAACCCTAAACATTCAAAACCCCAATCCTAGGAGATGAAGCACCAAAACTATGGGGTCCGTTGGGGTAAATTGGTACTTCAACTTCCAGGGGTTGTAACTTTGGTATATGATCTCAGTTTGACGCGCACGATACCTCGTTAGAAATAAATATCTGAGGACTATAACTTTTGACTATTAAGATCCATGAAGGACTCATGTTTTCTCATTTTCCAAAACAACTTTGTTTAGGTCCTCAAAATGACTTCAGAAGTTTAGGACTCGAAAAACTGCCAAAAATAGTAAACTTTGCTACAATTAAAGAAACTGAAAGACTAAAAAAAACAATGGTGGGGTTCGAAGTGAAATAGGCGGATGACCTCCAATATCCATTGTTGGGTAGAGGATCCCCTCCATAGCATGTTTTTGGGGCTTCAAGCCCGAATTTTGGTCAAATGTAATGTAAAGACCCCGCGAAAAGCGGGCGCGGAGTGCAAGAGTTTAGAGTTGTTTGCCCTAAGATAATGTAATTTAATGTAAAGTGTATCGGCCTACCAATGGTCTGCGGACCATGGGATTGTATAAATAGAGTGAGGCTCTAAGTGTAAAGTCAATCTTAGTTCTGACAAGTAACAGATAGATGCGAACGCATGGTTAGAAGATAGAAGTGAATCTGAAGTGCATTGGGTCATAGTGGTAGGTAGAGGCTCTGTAGTTGAGTGCACATAGGCCTAGTAGAGTCCGCAGTTGAGTGTGTAGGGTGAAGTTGGGTTTGTAACTGAACTTGAGTATTAATAAAGATAAGATTGATTCAGAATATTGTGCATCTGTAGATCTATATTTCTGTGTTCTGGTTATCTTTATGCATTTATATTGTTTTCAAGTACTCGCACTAATCTGGAAGTTGAATAAGTAATAAAAATATTGGGCCCACACAAACTAAGTTAAGCATTAATATAATAACATAGTAAGGATTGAATCAGAATAATACGAGGGTGTGCACGAGTTGTGAAGAATAGAAAGCTGCATGGAGCAATGCAACGAACAAATTAGGATCACGAACCTCCATAACCTTCATTTAGACATCGCTAGGGTGCAGAAACCTGGTTCCAACACCCTCCTATACTACATCGGGTGAGACCTCAGTCCGTGCTCTGTGGACTATTGCTGAAAGGGCCAGTAGTACTGGATTTGTTTGGCTAAACTCATTGTTGAACCTGGGTCAGGCCCCACGTAGCTAACAAATGGTTCCATTGCCAAGACTAGGATCTACCCAAGGGATGTCTAATGTCATGCCACTGGAACCCAACAAAGAAGGAAATTAAAGAGTGGTTGGATAAGAAGATTCATGAGTTCATGACACATGAAAAAATAACTCCACAAGTATCCGAGAAAAGGTGGCTGGATCGCTACGTATATACGGAAATCCACGAGATCTTCTTCACATCATTTCCTTTTGAATTGTATGAGTGGATTGCAAGGTTAGTCAATAGCCAGGGAAGGTGTAAGCTCGACCAACTGATAGTGTGGACTCCGGAATTAGTGCACAAACTAAAGGCATTAGAAGATAAGATCACGCGAGTTGTGGACCATTGGCTCGACCGGATAATAAGGGGGATTTGTCACTGAGTTTGCGATAGACACGACCGTGAGCTACAGTGAAGCAGAATGACATTTTATCAAGGGTCTGTGAGGTAAGTACATTAAATCTTTGAATACCTAGATTAAGATGACGTTATGTGAAAAGTGGGTTATGTGAATACATTAATGTTTGGAACGACGCAGAGTGAAAAGATCTACAAAGGTAGCGGGGGATTAGGAAACAATCCCTTAATTTCACCCTCACTAGAGAGCGAGGAAGAGCTCGCTCGGGTCTCTCCGAGAAGTGTGGTCATTTTGATAAGGTAGCACATTCTGCAGCTACCACCTCCACCCATGCCACCACCTACTTCACCTCCTTCACCTCCATCTCCATCCACTCCACCTCCACCAACCCTCCAGTTCAGCATGGCAAGCGCGATCAAGCTATCCGTATTCATAGGAGTAATGAATGAGGATCCAGACTAGTTCTGGTTCATGGTAAGAGTGATGTGGGAAGCGGAAGGGGTCATAGATGACAACTTTAAGAAGGCTACATTAGTGAGTGTGCTGCAAGGTCATGTGTTGACATGGTATATCAAGCACTCTAATGATCACCCAAATGTAGGAATAACAGAGATCCAGAATGCGTTGAACAGAGAATTTAGCCAGTCGAAATCAGAGACATAGTCAATCATCGGGTTTAAAGAGATCACAATGTTTCCAGGCGATACCCCCTGGGATCTAGATCAATGACTGAAGAGTACAATCCATGAGGCTAATATGACGCTCACGGATGCATAACATTGCACATGGTTTATGGCATGTCTAACACTGCACCTAAGGACGTCGTTGTCGCAACAAAAACTTTCTACCCGAGCCGAAGCGTTGGAAATGGTGATGAGGTTGTATGAGACATCGATATAGGATCCAGGACTGGGATTTCAACAAATCCATGCACAACTACAGAATCTCTACCTAGAAATGCAAAGCTTGAAGCAGGATAGGGCACCGCGGCCAGAGGCGCATGAGGAAGTGTGGTGCATAAAATGTAAAGGCCAGGGCCATGATAAGGACCATTGTCCAGTATTTGCGAACTACTTGGAAGGAGGGGGGCCAATGCTGTTGAGACTGGAGGCATAGGCAGGGCCAACTATGACACCCATGTTATGGTGCGTGATCTACCAGATAGGAGGAAAACACATGATGGATAATTGTCATTTGTTGTATAAGTATACACAGACTATCTAGCAGTCGTCTTGTAATTTCTGTAGGTCGGTAGGCCATGACGAGCGCACTTGTCATAGTTATGAGTTAATGATGGACCAGACCCTAGAATATAGGATGCAGATAGAAACACAAGCCCTCAACCTAGCTTCGGGGATGGCGTGCACTGGATTTTAGGGCCAAGGTTGAGGATGAGGAGGAATGGAACCAGGGAGGGGCCGCGGATAGTTAATTTGTTACAATTGCAGAGGACTAGGGCACTACGCTCACGATTGTACCAACACAACGAGAATATCCTGTTCATACTGTGCTCAGTTTGATCATAAAATGGTAGATTGTCCTACATTGATCACATAGATGGGCGAGAAAGGGGTACTCCAATCTCCTCTGACTCAAAACATCCAAATGATGAGGTCTGAACCCTGCGAAGAAGACCCAAATTTGAACATGATGCTCAGAAGCGGTGCGACCACAAGGGAGGATAAGGGGAAGAAGCTCGAGGAAGATACATTTGTTCACAAGGCTCCTACAAAGGAACCCGAGTTTGACTTCAAACACGTAAAGGAGATGTTCATGGAAGCTAAGAAGAGCTTCACGGAAGCCTCCTCTTTAGGAAGTAAGGATCAACCAGAGCTAGGGATGGATCCTTCTATGCTTACTACCTTTTTGGAGACATGCATGAAACTACTGTGTGAAAATAAGGCAATTAATGGATTACAGGAGTTGATCACCAGATGGGCAGGGTCAGGGGAATTGTGCATAGTTCGGAAATTGGGAAAGCCTGCATTGTGCACTGGGAGGGAAATGAGTTTGACGGTGTAGATTGGCGAGTATGAAATGGATCAGGTAATCCTAGACCTAGGTTCAGACGTGAATGTGTTACCAAAATAGACATGGGAATGCATGGGTAGGCCAACATTACAGTGGTCCCCTATTCAATTATGAATGGAAAACCAACATAAGATTTTGCCCATGGGGAGGTTGCAAGGGGTAATAGTTGATATCGAAGGTGCGAGCACACAAATGGACTTTGAAGTAATAGATATTATCGATGATAGAAATCCTTATCCTGTGTTGCTAGGAATAGACTGGGCCACTGATATGAATGGAGTCATTAACCTGAAGAAGCGGAAGATGATATTCGAGAAAAAGTCCCTACGTGTAGTAGTTCCGCTAGACCTAGTCAAAGGAGCACACTACATTTAACCAGTGTGTGACGCTGAAAGCAACAATGAGCTAGATTGTATTTACCAGATAACAACATGAGACCAGGATCGAGTGAACTCGATTGCAGATGGGAGAATCTTGTGGGAGCGTGACAGCTCCTATAATTCGGATTTAGACGAAGAAGTAGAACACTAGCAGAGCCGGTTGCACGAAGTGACAACGCCAAATTGAAAAATGATGATTAGATCATTGTGTTGCATGACAACAGAGGTAAGGGAACTGCCAACATATGATGGAGTAATAACAGTGGATGAACTCCTAGACAAATTTGAAAGTGCAGTACCAGAACAGCAATGGTACAGTGCACTGGAATGGGCGCTGCAAACCCCCACACGATGGTGGAGTACACATCAGGAGACCATTGTAAACTAGCTTGAATGTAGAAGGCAGACGTGCTTGCGGTTTGGAATCCCCCAGCATTGAATGAGAGCCAGGTATACAGGATGAAGCAGCTTGTGCGCCTACCTGTGTTGATGGGTACAAACGTGTGTTGAGCAAGCACATCCTAGACTAAGGATAAAAAATCAGAGCCAGATGCAGCAATGGGAAAAGTGATGCACACCACAAATATTCTATGTAGGAGCAGTCAAAAATCTATGCAAAATCATGAACATAGTTCAACAAGTGAGACGAACTGACTAGGACCTGCGCGTACGAGCGATTCGATGGGCCTATAGGGCCATAAGCAAAAATCGGAACGTAGAAATGACCCCAACACTAAAGAGAAGAGATGAAAACATAAGAGCAGAGAAGAATCCCCATACGAAAACTCCCACACTTGGGATAGTACGCGAGGACCCAGGTAAAGGAATTATGCAGTTGTAGGAACCCATTAGGTGAGGGAACTTGAAACTTCGTGAACTCAAAGAAGACTGGGTACGACTGAGAAAGAAAAGCATGATGTTGGACAAAGAAATCAACAAACTGGAAATCGAAGTCGTGCAAGCATGATACAACAAGAAACTAAGCACAATGGGGCAAGGTATAGCCAACCATACTACTGCATTAGAAGAATTTTTGACCCTGCTACCATGGTTACAACCGCACCTTACTAGAAAAAATAATCAGGGGAGTGCACCATAGCAGGAAGAACGCGATGCACTAACAGATGTGAAGGTGATTGAGGGGTGCCCGCGGACCTAGCTGGAAGGTAAGCTGAGGCCTCACACCGGTGGTGCGACCACCTGACTATCCGTAGGAAGCACAGTCTTAGCACTCCAAGTAGTTGAAAGAGAGATTGGGACTATAAAAGAGTCTGTATGGGAGATGTGCGAGATAGAGGTTGCGCATAGGATCGGGACATCACAGGGGTCGTGGTTACAAATAAGGGGCTGCACTGCTACACGGGTAGGATGTGAGATGACCGATGCGGTCACTATTCATGACAAGAGGTCCAATTTAAGGCAAAAAGGAGCAGGTGGCGGGCAATTAAGACACGAGTTAAGATCGAGATTTGGGGTGATCTGCCGCCAAGAAGGCATTAATGATGCAGAAGTGGGGGGAAGGGTCGAATTCAAATTCAAAGGACGCTATAAAACCCCCAGGGCCAGCTCTAAGGCAACATTTGGTTGTTTGAGAATTGAGCAAGTACAGAGCATTGAGCACCATGTACTCTTACCATCCTCAAGTGTAGACATAATGACAGTTGCTAGAGCAATAGTGAAATTCGCCGAAGTTAGTGCGAAGCCTTGTATGGCCCATGAGGAGCTTGGAGAGGCAGCAACTGTGCCAGAAGTTCCAAAATTACGATGCATGCCGCGGCCACAAAAGATAAGAAAACGGTGGGGCCAGTCTGTGTATCCCCAAGAAACCCGCAGTTTGGCAAATTGTCAATGGCGGAGAAGGGAAAAGTTGTCACCATTGAAACAGCGGAGGAGGAGGAAGACTTGCAGGCCTTGATCGCCCAAATTGAGGCACAAGATGATGAGGTTGAAGATGTCTCCCAAAAGTATTACGTGACAAAGTTACCCCCTTACATCCCCCCGTGGAAGGGGAAAGCCAAGGTACCAAAGGACCTGGAGGCCACGAAGAATGTGCTCCAGACCCCGCTCCTCCCTGATGATATAAGTTTTGAAGGTTCGCCGTTGGGGCAAGTAGTGACTATAAAGTTCAAAGATTGGGACCTCACAAATAGTGAGAAGTTCCCACAGTTGGCCATGGAGAAGTTAATAAAGCAGAAATGGTTGCGCAGTGTGGAGAAGGCTGGGTTACTCCATCTGCGATGGATACGCCACTACCACCACACGCACATCACCATTTTAAGAGTGTGCTCTAGACCCCGCTCATCCCCGATGATATAAGTTTTGAAGGTCCACCGTTGGGATGAGTAGCGACTATGAAGTTCAAAGATTGGGACCTCACAGACAGCGAGAAGTTCCCACAGTTGGTCACGGAGAATTTAATAAAGCAGAAATGGTTGCGTGGTGTGGAGAAGGCTGGGTTACTCCATTTGTGATGGATACGCCACTACCACCACGTGCACATCACCATGTTTATCATCAGGTAGCTACTGTGGCTAGTGCATGCTGGGTATCTCTGGCTGGAGGAGCAGATTCCCATCACAACCAATCTAATTCACTAAATTTCTCAACTGCCAGTCAAAGGAAACGACCCCACGGACATAGCAGGAAAAAGCAGCTACTTGGCCCTTGCAGAAGCTATGAAGGCCAAGTATAAACTAGAAAACATATATAAAATAGCTAGTATTAATGACCAAGGGGTGCGCATAGCCACCCAGCTACTCACCGGAAAGCTAACGAGGAAATGTTGTGCTGACAAAGTACCAACATCTGTGATTGCGTGGGAAGAGCAATGTGCAGAGGGGGTCTAGCCCAACTAGGCGCAGTTCCTATGTGACGAATTTTTGCGAACTGCAAGGAGGCCCAAGATTAGAGTAAGACCTTCCACTATGTGTGGTTGCTCTTATCCATCCTGTTGGTTGCAGGGGAGCTGTCGGCGAACAACCAGTTTCCCACTACTGAGGGTGACCCGCTTGAAGCCGCGAGGTACACCTCGCTCTGGGCTACAAAAGACACGAAAAAGATTCATGAGATAAAGGTGTTCTAGGTGTTCATGGAGCTGAGCATCTGAACCTGGATCAACTGTAAACCACGCTTGTCCGCTATAGTTCATAACAGCCTGCAAAGCGTGGCAAAATTCAAGGTGAATATGCATAACCTATATATCCGAGCACACAAGAATCTAGCCCGAAAGTGGGTGAAGATTTTATTCATTACAACAGATGATGTGATCTTTGTCGTGATAGAGTCATGGCCTCTGGAGTGGCATGCCCCGAACTTGGAAAAAATGGATAAGATCACAGCCCAGAAAAAAAGAGAGGACACCAAGCTACGCCTCGCGCAGCTGCCTGAGAGGAAGCGCCAGGAACAAGAAGCAGCCACATGGCAAAAGGCGGCCAATGGAGCAACAGCAACACAGATGACAGAGACCACAACCACACCAACCAACCAGAGAGGCCAAGGAAGGCTAGGAGATGTCATCGGGGCAGCAGACTAGGGAAGTGGATAGGTAGGAGGATCACACAGACCCCAGTATGAAATCAACACAACTCAAGCAGCCATGCGACCTAGAGAAAACAACCCCCAAAAAGAAAAGGAAAGCCACAAAGATGTCCGTCAACTTGATCACGATCATAGAAGGTGATCTATTGGATATCAGTGAAACTATTCGAGAAATCGCAGAGGATGCGCTCCAGGGATTGCGGATGGAGCATAACACTATGTTGGGGGTGCTCAGTGTGAAGCTACAAGGTTCTTAGGTACAACACCCCCAAATAGGCACAATGGCCCAGTATGTCACAGCAAGAACCACTAAGGCCGAACAACTGTTGCACGCCCATATGGGTAACACCTTCATCTTGCTCGAAGGTGCGTTAGCCACAGTAAGCGGGGATGACTAGGCTGCGATGAGTAGCATGAAAGGTGTCGGCTTGAACTTGGCCACCCTGCCGCGTGAAATACTATACCAGCTGCAGGATTGGGTCATTGCCGAACTCCGTGCCCGGGAAGGTCGAGTGATCCAGGTCCTGCATGAGCAGAAAATCAACATGGACCAACTCAGCATCTAAAGGGATGAGTTGGTTGCACAAGCTAGCGGATTGGAGCAGGCCATAAAGGATGCATGCAAGAGTGTTCCAGAGTTGTCCATGCCGGCATAGCTACCAGCAGCAGAGTGGGTCCATAGATTGGTGGTCAGAGTCTGTGAGGCCCAGGAGGAAATGGCAAGGGTTCAGTTGGAGCTGAACCTACAAATCTTCGAGCTACGATTAAAGGCACAACCCTCCACACCCCCATAAGTTAGAGAGCAGTGTTCCCATGCTATCCAGATAGGGTTGGAACAAATTGGCTAGGTGACACAAGGGTGCACTAGGATGTTGGACCAAGCACTAGCCATACTTACGCACCTATAGGAAGACCCGAACCTATAGGTGCCTAGAGACAAAGGCACGCGAGCTGCAGCAGGAGTACGGTAGTGTCCAGGGCACCGTGTAGATGGTTTCCCTTACTCAACGACTCACCAGACTACATCACGCCAGGGCACTAAAGGACCGATTAGATGTCGCGCACCAAAAGGAAGCCCTACTTAAAGCACGCATCCACCCATGGATCAATGAAGTGTTCAAAATCACAACTACTATTGAAGGGAAGCTAGCACAGATGTAGGAACTGTATATGGTTGGACAGGAATGTGACCCTCCTCACAAAATTTCAGAGATACGCGTGAAACAAGTACAATAGGTGGCAGAATAGTGTGCTTCGGACACCCAAGCTGTGAGAGACCTACTGCATGGACTTCGCGCAAAGATCACCACACCAACAGAGTGACTCAGGATGAGTCACAATGATTGTGTTGGGGACCTGTTGGGCAGCAGATCCCCTCCCATAGCATGTTTTTAGGGCTTGAAGCCCGAATTTTGGTCAAGTGTAATGTAAGACCCCGCGAAATGCGGGTGCGGAGCGTAAGAGTCTAGGGTTGTCCGCCCTAATATAATGTAATTTAATGTAAAGTGTGTCAGCCTACCCATGGTTCATGGACCATGGGATTGTATAAATAGAGCGAGGATCTAAGTGTAAAGTCAGTCTTAGTTCTAACAAGTAATAGATAGATGCAAAGGCATGGTTAGAAGATAGAAGTTAATCTAAAGTGTATTGGGTCATAGTGGTAGGTAGAGGCTTTGCAGCTGAGTGTGCAGAGGCCTAGTAGAGTCCGTAGCTAAGTGCGCAGACCCTTGCAGCTGAGTGCGCAGAGGCCTAGTAGAGTCCGTAGTTGAGTGAGCAGACCCCTGCGGCTGAGTGTGTAGGGTGAGTCGGGTCTGTAACTGAACTTGAGTATTAATAAAGATAAGATTGATTCAAAATATTGTGCGTCTATAGATCTATATTTATGTGTTCTGGTTATCTTTATGCATTTATATTGTTTTCAAGTACTAGCGCTAATCTAGAAGTTGAATAAGTAATAAGAATATTAGGCCCACACAAATTAAGTTAAGAACTAATATGATAGCACAGTAAGGATCAGATCAGAATAATATGAGGGTGCGCACGGGCTGCGAAGAATAGAAATTTGCACAGAGCAACGCAACATGCAGATTAGGATCACAAACCTCCGAAATCCTCACCTAGACATCCCTAGGGTGCAGAAACCTAGTTCCAACACCCTCCCATACTACTTCGGGTGAGACCTCAGTCCGCGCTCTATGGAATGTTGCCAGAAGGGCTAGTAGTACTGGGATTTTCTTGGCTAAACTCACTATTGAACTTGGGTCAGGCCCCATGTAGCCAACATCCACCTAGATCATATTCTTCATTTTATGAATTTGGGATTTATTCTTGTGGTGAGTGTATGCCCATGCGTACACATGACCACCGATGGCATGGTCGACACTTGTTGTTCACGTGCATTTCACATGGCTGCCTGACCTCTACACTTTCGATGGTCTATATCCAATGAAGGGATCTAATGGTGGAATGAAGTTGGGCTCTTTGTTCGAAGACCAAACCCTATTTTTTTCTCACCTCTTCTTTGCATTGGTTTTGTTTGTTTTGAAGCTTCACCAGAGCGTCACTCTTCTAGTTTTGTTAGGTATTTCTAGATAGGTCCAAGATTTTTATATCCAATGGGTTACATTTCACTAGAAATCCAATGCTAAAGAATGCTTGCATCCTTGGGATGCCTTCTAGCTCCTTACTAAATTTGTAGGTAATTTACATTGGAAATTTTTTACAATGCTTTTGTTGAATTTTGATACATGTCTTTGCTTGGTAGAGACTTACTCATTTTCCTTGTTTTTGTTTGTTTGTTTTTTTGTTTTTGTTTGTTTTTGCTTGTTTGTTTGTTTGTTTTTTGTTTAGTTTGTTTTTTGTTTTGTTTTTTTTTTGTTTTTTGTTTCTTTTGTTTTTTGTTTTTTGTTTTTTGTTTTTTGTTTGTTTGTTTTTTTTGTTTTTTGCTTTTGTATTTAGTTTTTTGTTTTTTGTTTTTGTTTTTTTTGTTTCGTTTTGTTTTGTTTTTTGTTTTGGTTTGTTTTTGTTTGTTTCTTTGTTTTGTTTTGTTTTGTTTTGTTTTTTTGTTTTTTTTGTTTTTTTTTTTTTCAAGGTTCTAATAATGAGAGCAAAAATTTCAATGCCATGAGATATTAAACTCCCATTTCTCATTCAAAGGTGGAGTTGGGTTCTATCTTTAGTGTCTCACAGATACATTCCCCAAATTTTAAAAGATTTTTTTTCTTATGAGATCATACTTTACGTGGGCCTCTTTCTTTGGAGTTTTTGTTCTAGTCCTAATCCATTGCAAGATAATTCACTTCGGATCTTTCCTTCATATTTCTAGATTTCTTCCTTCTTTATGCTAAGGTAATTTTTTCTTTTGAAAAGGGCTTAGCTCCAGAGTGAAGATTTTGTAGTTTATGAGGAAATAGTGACCTCATTACCATATGCCAAGAATAATTTCTTCATTCTCTTTCTTTGTATTCAAGATTGTCTTGTTTTATCTAACACTGATGTTTTGTTTTCTAGTTTATTGTTTCCATAGACCATTCACTAGATGTAATCTCCAATTATTCTCCCATTCTTATTGACCTTCTTATTTTTGGTGTGCATAGGGTCAAAGAGAAGCATGATCTCACTCATTAATAGGTATATATCTATGAGAATCATTCTCTCATATTTTTTTTAATTTGTTTTTGGCACTTAACATTATGATCCAGGCCTCTAATCCCTTGCATGCAGGGATGGCCTCTGGTGTCACATCAAGGAAATAGTTATTTACCTGGATTTAGAGTCCCCTTATTTTCGACACTTTAACTCATTCTTCATCTATCTACAGGTCAACCCTTCCTAAACTCAAGTCTTTTATATGCCTACGTGGAGGCTTATGGCTTGGTGAATGGTTGTTAGAACTTCCATGGAGTTTTTTTGAGGTTCTCTTGTTGTATGCTTTCAACCAAGCTTAGGGTTTGAAAAAACATTGTGAACATAAAATGATATTATAAATCGTTGCTAGTGTTTGAGGCCTTCAATGTGATAAATTTCCATTTATATATGGTCATTAATATGCCCTGTCTATTTATTTCGCAGTCATTTCTCTTTTTCTTTACTTGTCTATTGGTATATCTAATTTATTAATGTGCATAATATAACTAGGTATAATTCCTCTTGGATTGTTTCCCATCTACTCATCACTTTCTATTTCCTTTTATATATGCATTACCATCTTCTAAGATTTATATAAATTAGTCATAGTCACCATTTCACACTGGTAAATAGTTTGTCTCTGGTGAGATTGTAGTCTAGTTTGCAATGATATTAAGATCCCGAATATGCATGTATATTTTAATTTTTAGATGATTTATGAACTTATCTCTCCCATACAATAGTTGTATACTTGATAGAACATTTTAGGGGCGAATCTTAGCCCATGGGCGAAATTTAAGGGTTTCATAGTTTATAGGGGATTTTTTTTATATTACACCCACTTTCTATAGTTATCCCAAAAGCTATCTTAAAAATAAATAAATAAAATATTTTCTCCTATAAAAATAACACCATAAAATGTGTTTTCACCTATAAAAATTTATTTCCAAGCTTGATTCGTTTGATTCCCCTCGTTTTCACCTGTAAAAATTTATTTCCAAGCCTGATTCACCCTTATTCACCTTGTTTCAGGGTGGGATTTCTTCAATAACCCCCAATTTCCAGGTCTTGGCACCCTCTACCATAATCCATTGCTAAAGATCAAGGTCTGGTTGAATTTTCCCCCGGATTTTAGGTAGTTGGTGTTGAGCCCTAAAACTACATATCTCCTACACACTTTCCTAGACATTTTCCCCTCACCTGGACCTCATAAGCTATCAAAAAGCATTACATATTGATTCTAAAAGAGCATTGAAATGGTTTTCTAACTGTGTTTTTGTGTTTGCTGTTTGAATTAGTTTTTGCTCATGAGCTGCGGAATGCAGCCACTTTCTGAAACTGATTCAACTTTCCGTAGCTGTTTTTGTTAAACTCTAGGTTGTAGGCGTCATCAGGCAAAACAAGGCATGTGGGCAAGTTAAGAATGACTTGGACATGGATCAGGTCCTATTGGTTTGGATGGATTCATTAAGGAAAGCTGTGGTCAACGGTGGTCAAATGGTGGTCTAACGAAGGAGTCTTATGGCAACTGGACTCTGTTTTCAAACACGTGAAGGATTCGTGGCCATTCCTAGAATCCCTGGGGTCATGTTGACACATGTAGACTACCCCAGGATGTGAATCCAATAGCCACTTTTGATAGATTGAATAATCTCGGAAACCAGTATGCTAAGCTTACGGACATTGTCCTTTTACGTGTCCTTAGTTAAACATATTTCATAGGAAAATAGTTATGAATTTTTGTTATAAATAACGTGTTTCCAAACTCATAGAGTTAGTCTTTGTTAATGTAATTTTGTTGTTAAGTTTACTGTGCCATGACACTAATCCCACTGTGTTAACAAGAGGATTCTTCCTCTGTTTTGAAATATAAAGAAGACTTTGTTTCTATATGATTGCATGAGCATAATTCTAGACTGATAGCCTGTTGACCGAGGCCATGCAGAGGGCCCCTGCATGCTGAGGTTTTGTTTTCCTTATTGCTGTAAAGTTTTTATGTAGTGTTTCCTTATTTCTATTGCACATATTTCATAGTTATCCACCTGTGTATATTTCATTTGTTATGATATTAACATTTCATTCTTGTACATGATTTTTCAAGCTTTGTATATTGTTGCTAACACTAATCAGTGTGTGTGTTTTAGGATAGAGTAGGCCTCGTCATTTTCATACAATTTTGGCAATAACTATTGACATGGGATTAGCCTCTTTGCTGACTTTGCTTTTCTTAGTTTTTTTTAATTCCAGTTATGCTTTGAATTTAGTCTTATTCACTTGATTTTTTAGTTAGTTTAGATATCAAATTGCTCATATCATTGATGTTATCTCCTAAAGCCATAGCTTAGACTACCTGGCGAGCTATCGGACTATGAATGATGTGATTTGATTTTAGTTTTACTTTTCTGTAGTTAGATATCAATTTTCTCATATCATTGATGTTATCTCCTAAAGCCATAGCTTTGACTACCTGGCGAGCTATCAAACTATGAATGATGTGATTTGATTTTAGTTTTACTTTTCTGCAGTTAGATATCAATTTTCTCATATCATTGATGTTATCTCCTAAAGCCATAGCTTAGACTACCTGGCGAGTTATCAGACTATGAATGATGTGATTTGATTTTAGTTTTACTTTTCTGCAGTTAGATATCAACTTGCTCATATCATTGACATTATCTCCTAAAGCCATAGCTTAGACTACCTGGCGAGCTATCAGACTATGAATGATGTGATTTGATTTTAGTTTTACTTTTCTACAGTTAGATATCAATTTGCTCATATCATTGATGTTATCTCCTTATGCCATAGCTTAGACTACCTAGCGAGCTATCGGACTATGAATGAAGTGAATTGATTTTACTTTGATTAGTTTGATTTGTTGAGTGCAGTAGTTTAACTCATTTTTATTTTTGTATTTAGATAAGCAGCAGAGATAATGGTTTCATGATCAGTAGTTCATTATTTGTTTGATTTGATTAGCAACACATTTTCATTCTTGTTCAAGTATTAATTTCATCACTAGTATGTTCTAAGACCCTCTGAAGTGTTAAGTTTTGGAAATCATTATAGAGGACATAATTGCCTTAAAATCTATATCCATACTTGCCTTCTAGAGTATTCTTAAAACTCAGGGATAGGATTTCCATTCACATTAGGAGATAAATGAATATAAAAACCCCCAAAACAAAATAAAAATTGAAAACAACAAAAAAGTAAGAAAGAGGTTGTCTTGCACATATAGTGCGCCACACTTCATCAGTTTACGACTACCTTATTGATAATTAATGTATCAATTTAGGACACACTAAATTGACTAAAAATTTTGGCGCCATTGTCGGGGAAGTGTAACTAGGTAGTCGATCTCTTACATAAAAAAAAGAAGAAGGGAAAATTGATAACTTCTTGAAGTATGCTCTCCTCTTGCACCTAGTGTGATTTGGAGGATCAGAAAAGAGAGATATTAGTTCAATAATTTCTTGATTATGCTCTCTTCTTGCACCTAGTGTGATCTGGGAGATCAGAAAGAGAATTATTAGCCCGACTTGAAAGAAAAATAAAAAATAAAAAAATGACATGCATAGAACAAGAGATTCTAGGGGAAGGTTTATAGCTAGGGCCAAGAGTTCGATTTTCACAATTCCAGCTATTTCAAGGCATAGACAAGATTCACCTCCATCTACTCCTAGCCTTAGGATTCCTGAAATTCAAGGAGCAACAACTGAATTAGAGGATTCTCCCACACTATCTACTAAATCTGATCTAGGAGAAGAACCTTTCTTCACTTCTACAAGGGAACATATTGTAATCAAAGAAGTAGAATCACCTAAAGAAGAGGGAAAGGGAGAAACTCTCTTTCGTCCACCCTTGATAGAACAACCAGAAGACTCTGAGGAAACTATCATGACGGAGGAAGTAGTAGATGGATTCGAAGGAGGGGGTAGAGGTAGAGGAAGAGGAAATAATGGAGGCAACAATGGTGGAGGTAGAGGTAATAATGGATGAAATAGGGAAGGAGATAACTCATTTGGATTCCCTATAGTTGATGAGGAAACCCATACAACAATGAAAAACATTTCACCATCTGTCCTTCCAAATTTTTATGGGTTGTGAAGTGAGGATCCTGAAACATTTCTATTTGAGTTTGAAGTCGTGTGTCGAACCTATGACTATATGGAAGACTCTCAAAAACTCAAACTGTTTCCTTCAACATTAAAGGGAGCTACTTTGAAATGGTTTATGGGATTAGTTACCCAATCTATTAAGACTTGGAATGATATGAAACAAACATTTTTGGATAGATACCTAGACTATTGCATGCCCACCAATCATAAGGATGAAGTATTCAAAATGATGCAAAAAGAAGATGAAAACTTGGAGGATTTACTTGAAAGATTTCAATACAACTTAAAGAGAGAAAAAATGAGTAATTTAGACGAGGAAACCTTGAAATCCCTTCTATTAAAAGCCATTAGAGATGAATGGATAGATATTTTAAACATTATGGAGAAGGGAGATATTTCTCAACTTCCACTTCGTGACATAGCAGAACTATGTGTCCATCTCTCGAGGGGAAAATATAAAATGGGAAAAGGGCCTAGAGATCCTTCTCTTATTAGAGAAAACAAATCTGCAACCAGATCAGTAAGTAGGGCAAAGATTGGAAATATGCTTGATGAGTTCAAAATTGATATTCTAGGGAGCCTTAGTGAACAACTAGACACCCTTAAAATACAAAACAAGCAGAAAATAGAAGCTGGTGCCTTGGCCATCTTTTGTCCAAAATGTAGGAAGAAACATGCTCTAAGGGAATTCCCCTTGGATGCAAAAGTTGTAGAAACATGTATGATTTGCTCAGAAAGTCATGAAACCAAGGATTGTCCTTCAATTCTTGGGCTCAAAGCTGTCTTTCAAGAAGATCCAAATTTAGTAGAGTCCCTTTGTTTTGTTTCAAGAAGACCTTGGCAGGGGCAACAAAATCAAGGATTTAACAACCCTATGAACTTTCAGCCCCCACCAAATTGGAATTCTTGGCAACAACATTGGTCCCAACCTGAAAATCCATATCAATGATGGGCACAAGGGATGCAAAATCCTTATGGGAGATTTGCTCAATTTTATCAATATCCTCCATCTTTTCAAAATCAACAAACTCCACAACTTCCAAATCAAAATTCACAACTTTCATTGTCATTTCCACAACAACAACCTTCTCAACCAAGTTCAAATCCTCAACTCTTGCTTCCATTTCAACAAAAGACAAATCAACTACCAGCCCAGCCATTGCCAAATCCTAACAAAAAAATGCTTAGAATGCTTACATGGTAGAAGGACAAAAATTTCCTACCTATATGATTGTTCCTCTTAATGATGTTCAACTCAGGTCTAGTAGAGTTTTAGAAAAACCTTCTATAGATATTCAAGAGCAAGGTACTTTTGAGGAGGATTCTCTTAAAGTCAATAAAGGTTCTGAGGAAGCATTTCTTCAAAACCCAAACACTCAAAAATGTTGGCATTATGGCTAAAGTGTTGTACTTGATGGCAACACCCATGGCATGGCTCTCAATATGATGAGAATTAAAAAGTCTATTCATGTGGAGAAACGTTCACGGAATTTTATGCAGAGAAAAGTTTATTTCATGTGGGAAAACTTACCTTTGGTCCATGGTAGTTAGTCCTTGGAATTTGAACCTATGGTTTTTGGAAGGCATCTCGACAGACGTGTTGATCCCTAGTATTGAGTTGATGGTATTGGTTTGTTATGGTTTTGGCCCATGGTATTGTTTTATTTTATTATTATTATTGAGCCCCATGATCCATGATTTGAGGAAGAGCTTGCCTATATAAAGCAAAGGAGATCATTTGGCTTAGGCATGCTTTTGGGTTAAATATCTTAAGATCTGATATATTGGGTTATTATTTCAAAAGCTCGATCTATATGAAAGTGAAGTGGAAAGCGAATCTGTGAAGGGTGATCTCTCGAGCGTTACAGCTGTGGAAGCGCAGGAGGCGCCACAGGAAGTCGCCGCAGGAGGCGCCGCAGGAGTCGCCGCAGGAGGCGCCGCAGGAGGCGCCACAGGAGTCACCGCAGGAGGCGCCGCAGGAGGCGCCGCAGGAGTCG
>APFE030922318.1:0-14785 GCA_000404065.3 Pinus taeda
TCATGGTTCAGCTGGAAGCAGCAGTCAGTAGCACTGAGTTCAGCAGAAGCAGAGTATATGGCAGCCAGTCTAGCTAGTTGTGAGGCCATCTGGCTTCGCAAGATGTTGTTTGGCTTATTTGGTCAGCGGTTGAGACCTTCAATGATCTACTGTGATAATCAGAGTTGCATTAAACTCACGGAGAATCTAGTATTTCATGACAGGTCAAAGCATATCGGGATCAAATATCATTTCATCAGAGACTATGTTCAGAAGGGCGCTGTGAAGCTTGAGTATATTTCCACTGATGAGCAGGTAGCAGACATTCTTACCAAAGCCTTACCACGGGGCAAGCATGTTTACTTCAGAGACAAGATGGGTGTGGTGAGGAACACCTTCCTCGGTAAGAGGGAGTGTTGAAATTTGGTACCGGAGGCCAGGTGGTTCCCTTAGGCTTTGATCTTTGGCCTAGGGAAAAGTGTCCAAAAGATTTTAATTTTTCTCCTAAAGTGACTTTATAATTTTTATAAAGTTAAAAATCTAATTTAAAAGTGACTTTAAGTGATAAAGTTACTAAGTCTAATTTTAAAGTGACTTTTATAAAGTCAATGAAAAATTAGAAAGGAAAAGTGACTTTGGAAATAAATGACTAAGTGGGTCTTTATTAAAGTGGGGTGAATAAAAAAATAGAAAGTGAGATTTAAATGTGCATTTAATCTCAGCCATTGATCTAAATCTATTTCAGCCATTGGATTTAGAGATCACCCAAAAGTCACTTGGATCACCCAAAAGTCACTTGGAGTTATATTAAAGGAGGAAAAGGAGGAAAAGATCATTCATTCTTTCATGAGCAGATTGGGAGAAGGAAAGCAAGAGAGCAAGGGAGATTTCTGGACAAGAAGGAGAAAGAGGCAGCAGTTTGGCACACATACCAGGCAGCTCTTCAGCAAAATCAGAACAGCAGAAAGACAAGCAGAACAGCAGCAAGAACAAGCAGAAAAAGCTGTTTTTGCTGAAAACTAAGAAGTTTCCAGGTGTCCGTTGGGCTGAAAACGGATAAGTTTGCTTGCTAAAAAAAAAAAATATTTTGCTGTAATTTTTTGCTGAAATTTTCTTGCTGTAAAAAGACATTTTTCAGAAATAAAGAAGAGCTCTCAAACTGGTTTTCCCCAAGAGTTGTAGGGGGTTTTTCCAGGGTCACGTTGATAAAAAATATCAGTGTTTTAATGTGTTTTAATGGCTGTTTATTACTGCTGATTTTTATTTCTGCAATTTCCAGCATTCTGTATTTCTAGAATTTGTGTTTTCAGCAAATTTATTTTTTTCAGCTTGTTGAATGTATGGTTATGGGAAAGGGCATTTAACTACATGGGAGAAATAAGGAGAAACTGAAAACCGGGTTGGGAAAACAGAAATTTTAACATCATACTCTTCATTTTCTGACCGTAACTTCAACCATAGCACCAAAAAGGCATAATTCAAAACTTTTTTCTCCAACGGGTGAAAACATGTTGTACAAAAGTGACAAATGGACAAGACAAAGGTGCCATAACCTGTACAAGAAATATAACACGTCTTCACCAAAGCATGAACAACATATATGATAATTCCTTCAACAAATAGGTATCCTAATTGCCAATAGTTGATAAGTTTGTAAGGCACCATGGAGGTTCATTTATCGATGAGGCACATCTATGTCCCAATTGCTCATTTAACCCATCGGGGAAAATGTTAAAGTTAATGGAATGCCATTTTTCACGGAAGACCCTGTTTGGATATTGGAGTGGGCTTCTGTTTGTTGAGAAACCTAGGGGCAACTAGATTATGTGATTTGTCTTACTTTGATAACTATTTGTAATGAATTTTTTCTTATCTTGATTATATTCTTTTTCACCTTAATTATTATTGTGTTATTTTCATCAAACAACTATCAAACCATAAAGAACAACTAGACAAAATGACACAAGATATAAGCGACTAGCTAGGGCCAAAACCTTTCCACTCGAGAGGAAAATCCACAAGAATTCTTCTGTTCTTATAGAGTCTTCAATTAACAGATTCCAAGACTTGTTACCCTTGACCAAGACCCTCTAAGACCAAGTCCCTTGACGAGATTTCTTCTAGCAGTTCCTTAGAAACTACTGCAATTTCGGCCTTCGACAAATTCTTCTTCCCAGCAAATTCTTCTGCAACTTCGACCTCTCCAACAGATTCACAATTTTGACCTAGCTACAGCTTCACAACTTCGATGCAACTTCATAGCTTCGATGTAGCGTTAGAATTTCGTCTTACCCAATAACTGTAGAAACCCTAACAAAAGAGAGAGAGAGAGGCCCAAAACTTTGATCTTGATCTTGTTCTTGTTCTTCATCCTTTTCCAGCTTCTATCTTGAGGAGATTGAACTTGCTTGAGATTATCTCCAAATGAGGTCGAGTTCCTTCTTATTTATAGGCTTTTGAGGGGTACGAATTGTTATCTTTAGGCTGAGTTGTCCCTTCATGTAAGCCGACTTAATCTTTGCACCATGACAAGGTCTTGGAGGGTCTTTTGACTCAAATAAATTTTCTTTACAATATGTAACATGCCCGAAAGGGTCTTTCATACATGACAATGACTCAATTGACTTGTGGATTCAATGACAAGCCCTAGAAGCACTCAATGTGTGCTTGACCTAAAAATAAATCTCCCTTGAGCATGAAACCCATGCCTCAAAAATAACAATAATAAGTTTATTTTTCTCTTTTCATTAAATACATTGAATCATGATTATAGATGTCATTATGAACACTGAACTTACTTACATATTTCAATACTCCCTCTTAACTAGAGAGGTATTCATAATCCATACAAGGTACTTGGACATTCTCAATCTAAAAAATTCTCATAAGAAGAGTCAGATTGGTAACCCATCTTTTTAGCATCATATCATCCAACATTTTCACATAGCAAGGCCTTGACTAACAACTCTATCTCTCTACAAGATCAAAGTGAGACCAATGACTTATAAACACCATCATCGTTGCCTCTCCAAGCACATACCCCACCCGAGTGTTCACAGATTGTGTCCTTCCGGGGCTATTCTTATATTGGATTCCTAGTCCTCAAAGATTATCGGTCCTCTACGACTACTCTTATCTTGGATGTCCTATCTCATCCTCAAGAGTATCAGATGCCAGATGCTTACACAATCCTCCATTCTTTCTTCCAAAGTGAAGACAAGAATGATGTGTTTATCTCTCCCTCTCAAATAGGGAGGATATACCCATTCTTACGAAAGAATGTACCCATTCCTATAAAAGGAATGTATCCAATCTCTTTCTTATCCAGGGACTTGTCCAAGCTCCCTCTTAACTAGGGACTTGCTTCCAACAACTTTCTGCACTAGGTGGAAATCACGGGACTATCAATTGCTTGTGGGGCTCCTTATTTTGATGTCATGAAGTTCATCTTTAACATTACGGAGCCTTCATCTTTTGGGACTTGTTCGTAGGGCATCAACCATCCATCAATTTCCTTCATGAACCACATCCATCATGTCAACCTTCTCTATGTCGGAAAGTGATTCTCTAGTCCCCATATGGCTTTTTCCTCATACAACTACTTCTTTCAAGTCATGTTTCCTCCAAAGCTATTTCATCCAACCATATGAGTGCTAGTTGCAGGTGACATCTACAACTCTCTTTTCAATAGCATTGTATCAACCCATCTAGATGTTGTTTAAAAATAAAAAAATGAACATCAAATCAAAGTTACCTTTTGTGATGGCCTTTCATCATGACATCTTGCTTGCCTATAACATCCCGCACATTTATAAACAAATCTCCAACACGTCATATGTCAAGGTTCTCCTTTCTTTACAGTCCTTATCACTGTCTTATTCTCTATGGAGATGCCATGATCAATTCTTGTAGTCGTCGTATGTTGACATCTTGTGTTTGTAGTTGCAGCTTTCAAGGTCTCTTCTTTCTTTCTTCATATATTGCTTCCCACGAACTTTCCATACATGGTTTCTTCATCTTTTTCAACTACCTCATATTCCATATGGGGGCATATTATGTTGATTTCATCTTATCAATATGTGAACCATGCCTTCATGCTATCTGCAACTATATGATGACATGACTTAATCTATCAAATATATACGTGCCTCTTTTCTCCTTTTGGTCATCTAGACTTCCTTCAACAAATTCCTTTCCTTGATTGATAGTACGTCAATCATCTTGACCTGCTGCACTCCTTTGTCACCATACCATCATCCTTCTAAACAATGTATCCCACAAAAGGTGGAATGAACAACGAGATGCTTCTTCCAAGTAGAGGTGTCAAACCTTTTAGTGAAGATTCCAACGAAGGATCTTGATTATCCTCATCCGACAAATGCTCCTTACTCATGATGATGATGTATGATGAATTCCTTTTATCATGCTAGATGACTTTCTTTCAATCATATGTACCATATATGATTTCAACGAGGTTGCCAAGAGCTACTTCCTTTATATGATATCTGCTACATCCTTGTAGATTTATACTTCAACTATTCTTTTAAGCTTCTCTAATGATGTCATGAGCTCTTGCTTTAACGATATCCTTCTATTATGATGCCATCTTCTACGAAGATGCATCTCGTCACAATACTTCCCATCTTGATTTCCATGGTGGAGATATTTTCACCTCCTACTTCTCCTTGCTATGCATTGGAGAAACCCTAATAGTGAAGATCTATCCCTTTGGATTTATTCTCACTGGTTTCTTCCACTTCTTCGATGGTATGAGCTTCAATTCTTTCTTTCCTCTTGTTGTCGTTCTTGAACTCTAGACAATATCGTTTGTAGTGTCCATATTCCTGACAACCATAACATTGGACTTTTGACATATTCTTCTTCTTTTTATGAGAACCAGATTTCCCAAACTTTCCTTTTCTCTTAGCCATGGAAGCAAACGCTTGAACATGTTCACTTGGTCCCACATCACTCTTTGATTTCAACTTGGTTTCTTCAATTTTTCACAATGACCAAAGTTCACTGAATGGGGTGGCTTCCTTCTTTCCAAAGATGCTAGATGTGAAGTTGCCCCATTCCTCTAGAAGTGCATTGACCACAATGGTGGTCATTTCTTTATTGGACATTATTTCTCCCAACTCTTGTATTTGGTCTCTTATTTAGGACACCATCATACAATATGGGACTATTCCATCTTCCTTTGAGATCTTCATTTTGTATAGATCTTTCCTCAAAGATATCAATTCTCCTACAATACTTACGGAGAACAATTCTATTAACTTGTCATATATTTCTCTTGATGTCTCCAACTTTGATACATAAGGTATGAGAGGCTCCTTGATGAATTCAATGAAAATCTTTTGAGCCCTTACTTCCCCTTTCATATACTTTGCTAGAGCTTGAGCTTATTCCTTTGGAGGCTTAGTAATTGATCCCTTAACATGTTCAATGACTTCATTTTCTATGAGGATCAAATCTGTCCTTTTCTTCCATGCAAGAAAGTTTGATGACCCAACTAATTTGTTGCTTTCCTTAGAAAATGAAGTCATTTTGATAGCAGATTCAAACATAAATATAACGTTACTTACTTGTCAAGTGAAGATTCTCCTTGATGACAATATCTTTAACGTGATACCTTCTTGATTTTGATGATGATGTTGATAATAGAATATGTTTTCTTGATGAAGATGTCTTCCTTCAAAAGTGATCCTTCAAAGAGAGGGAGATCACCTTGATTCCTTGATGATGATAAAACCTCTTCCTACTTCCCTTGAATGTAGAGACTTAAAGATACTTTAATGTGTAGTCCTTCTAGGTAGGGTCTTTGAGATATTCTCTGATGATGATTTGTGAGCTTCCCAACAATGCTTCAAGTGAGAAACCCTTCTTTTGATAAGCTAGGGTTTTGAGGTCTTATTTGCTTGTACTCGGTCCTTGCGAGTGTCTTCTTGATGGTATGATGTCAATGTTTTTGATCTTTCTTGATACTCCTTTTGATAGTCCTTCTAGTGCTTCAGCCTTTGAGTGTCATTCTTTTAGCCGCCTTTCCTTGTCTTGTTACCTTAACTCTGATACCATGTTGAAAAATATATTGGCAGCTAGATTATGTGATTTCTCTTACTTTGATCACTGCTTGTAATGTATTTTTGCTTATCTTGATTAGATTCTTTTTCACTTTAATTATTATTGTGTTTTTTTCATCGAACAACTACCAAACCATAAAGAACAGTGAGACAAAAGGACACAAGATCCAATTCTAACCCCTTTATTTATGTAATAAGCCCAAGGGGCCTAGTTATAGTCATAGTTATTTAGTTGAGTCAATAAAGGCCGTAAGTGGTTATTTACATTAATAGTAATTGTAAGTGGTTGACACACATTATAGAAAAACGATCACAATTAGTTGTAAAAGGGCCATAGTTAATAAATAAAGTTGTTAATCCGTATTATGCAAGGGACCACTAGTTGTTAGGGTTTTGGATGTAATATATAAATAGTCTTAGGTAGAAAGGGAAGAATTATCAAGTCTTATTATAATTGAGCTCTGCTATGTTGGAGGTTTCCCCCTCGAAGACGCAAGTGAACATTATAATCTGCTTCTGAATAATAAAATATCTTTGCAGCTTGTCTCAATTTAGGTGATATTTATGTGTTTTTGGCAATACTATTTCATATTTTTGGCATTCTATTATTCTCGCATGTCAAGTGCATAACAAGTGGTATCAAAGCACTTTCCATGGCTAGCTGTACCTCCAATTTTCACAGTTTTTTTTTTTAGGCTAGAGATGTGTTATGGAGTCTTTAAACCAAGAGATATGTCGTTGAGCACATAAATTTGCGGATTTGGGGAGGAGGCATGCACGCAGGAACTACAAGAGGTGGTCACACTTGTTGGATTCCCTTGTAACCCTTATGGGTACCCCTTTGAGTAGTAGTGCATTAGATGTAATTGCGCATGGATTTCACTTCCACGTACCGTTGGGTATATCGGAAGCCCCTTTAGGGTAACCTTAAACCTAACCTTAGATAAGACATCGACCATCTTGCTGCTACAGTGCACTGAGAACAACACTCAGGGAGATTGCCCACACGTAAAATAGGGTAGTTGGGTAATATGGCTAAGGGCATGACCTATCCTCCTTAGTTAGCGCTCTAAAATATTGGGCCGATTACTATTGTTGGACCCTTGTGTATACTGCGATATATAGCACCTAGCACTCCTTTTTTACCATAGTTCCCTTAGCTATTTGAAGATCACCCCCCACCTTTTCATCCAGATTAGATCCAAGAGTTGGGGTTCGACTGCTGCTGTACAAATCATATCCAACAATTGGGGTTTTACCACTATAATAGAGAGCATATTCAACAGTTGGGGTGTTCACAACATAGATCAGACTCTTTTCGCACTGAGGGTTTTAGCCGCCATAGTCCAAACCAGATTGTTGCAACACATTTTGCAGTGCCAAGACTTTGGGTTTTTGTTTACTACAGTCTAGGTCAGATTTTCGCAGGATATTTAGTAATATCAAGCATTCTGGATTTTTTCCACCACTATATGGATCAGTTGAGTAAAAAAGTTTGGGGCCATCATGGGACGCTTATAAGAGAAGTAGCCCATAAGATTCAGGACAACGAGATGATCACAGTGGTACCATTCACTTGTAAGCACCCAATTTTCATGTGGTCCCAATTTTTTCCCGTTGTAGCTTGAAGTGACCCACATCGCTAGACTCCTGAGCTTTTCCTCTTTCCAACCATATTACTCTTAAGTGAGCTCAAAATTTCACTGGGGCTAGTGCATGTACGATACTAGGTCTAAAGTTATGGTTGTGGAGAAGGTAGTGGAGAGAGTCGAAGCCCTCGAGAAAAAAATCAATGACTTCTAGGCATCCATTAGCCAAATCACAGAAGCATTGGCTGCCCTGCAGATGTCTCGTGAAGCCATGAGGCAAAAACATAGTGTTGATGCACATGTAGAAGAATAATCCAATTAGCACATTCATTTCCATGGAGGTCACTAATATTCGAGCCACTAGACACCCAAACTAGACATGTACAAATTTGATGGCTCTAACTCGACAATATGGGTGGCACAACTGGAATAATATTTTTTCCTTAACAATATATGGGAAGATGACACTAAACTAATTGTGGGAGCTCTTTACTTGGACCAAGAGCGAT
This sequence comes from Pinus taeda, assembly GCA_000404065.3. Lineage (NCBI taxonomy): Eukaryota > Viridiplantae > Streptophyta > Pinopsida > Pinales > Pinaceae > Pinus > Pinus taeda. The sequence continues at coordinate 8,161 of APFE030922318.1, forward strand.
GGTAGTGGCATTATAAATGCTATCCCGGGAGGCCAACTTGGAACATGTTCTCAAAAGCCATTTGTGACCACTTTGATCGAGAATCTCATTTTCTAGGTCATCTCACTAAGTTAAGGAAAATGGGTATAGTATGAGACTACATTAGAACCTTTGATCAATTGGCCATTTGGAATGAAGGATTAGGAGATGCCTTTTACTTGGAATGTTTCATTAGTGGCTTAAGGAATCCATCCAAGCCCATGTCAGAATGCATCACCCCGCTACTTGGTTGGAAGCATGGAACAAGGTCATAGAGGTATAAGTCGCTTTAAATTCCCAATACAATCGTCCAAATTTCGTTGCATGGGCACCCGGGCTATGGGCCCCACCCAAACACTTAAGGTTCAAAAAGTGTCGTTGGTAGAAATGGCTGAAAGAAGGAAACAAGGGCCTTGCTACTATTGTGATGACAAATACTCCTTGGGACATAAATGTAAGGAACCAAAATTCTTTCAAATTGACGCTACTGAAAACAACTCCGCCGATGAAGCTCCATCCACTTAAGTGACTGAGGAGGAAGAGGGTGAACCCTTAACATCCCCAGAAAATGATACTCTAGCTACGCCAAATCAGCTGATTATCTCACTCCATGCCTTGGCCGTCATTTCTTCTTCCCAAACTCTCAAAATCTGAGGTTTTATTAAACATCGACCAATAATGGTGTTGATTGATAGAGGAAGCATGCATAAATCTTTCCATAAGAGAGTAGTAGAAGAAATTCATTGTAGGGAAATATCTAATTTCTAAGTCCTTATCGTTGATGGGGGGACCATGAAATGTGAAGGCCGCTGTGAAAATATTAAGTTGCAAATGGGGGATCATCACCTCAAAACCCACATGATTTCCATTGAAATGGGCGGTTGTGACATTGTCCTTGGTGTTGAATGGCTCCGCACACTGGGCCCTATCACAATGAACTTCCAGGAGTTATATATGAGCTTTAAGAAAAATGGCCACACCCATACACTGCGGGGACTTCAAGCAGTTGCTCCTACTATCATCAACTTGCATCAAATGGAGAAGATTTTAAAAAAGGGCCATCATGGGATAGTTGCACACTTTAATGCCATTCATGCCGTTGAATCCAGTCCTCCTCCCATTCATCCCAATATGCAACATGTATTAGATTGCCACCAGCAGGTCTTCGACAAACCTAAGGAGCTCCCACTCTCTTGGGGTGAACATGATCATAGCATCCCTTTCCTCCCTGGTAACCAAGCGCCAAATGTTCGCCCTATTTGATATTATTTTTACCAAAAAAATGAAATTGAAAAAATCATCAAGGAACTCCTCGAAACCGGTGTTATTCGTCCCAACACTAGCCCTTATTCATCTCCGGTGGTCATGGTTCTAAAGAAAGACGGTGAATGGCGCATGTGTCCAAACTTTAGGGCCCTTAACTAGCTCACTATCAAGGACAAATTTTCTATCTGAGTAGTTGATGATCTGCTTGATGAACTGCATGGTGCCAATTTTTTACCAAGTTGGACCTCCGCTCAAGCTATTATCAAATACAGATGAAGGAAGTTGACATTCCCAAGACAACCTTCCAAAGTCATGAAGGCCATTATAAATTCCTAGTCATGCCATTTGGTCTCTGTGATGCCCCATCCAAATTTTAGAGCCTCATGGACCACCTTCTGAAACCATATCATAGAAAATTCGTCCTGGTCTTTTTTGATGACATTCTCATCTACAACATAACATGGGACACTCACCTTCAACATGTTGACTAGGTATTGCAACTGCTCCAAGATCATGAACTATTTGTCAATTTATCCAAGTGTTCCTTTGGCATGGAAGAAGTGGAGTATTTGGGACACATTGTGGGCTTTGAAGGAGTGAGGATTGATTTGAAAAAGATTCAGGTAATGCAAGAGTGGCCCCAACCAAAAACCTTGGAAGAGTTTTAGGGGATTCTTAGGTCTCACGGGCTACTATCGCAAATTGTCCGCAATTATGGACGCATTGCTCGACCCCTCACTAATATTTTCAAGAAAAAATCATTTCTTTGGACTGATGCAACTCAACATGCCTTTTTGGCTCTCAAACAGACCATGTGCTCCACTCTAGTATTGGCCCTACCAAACTTTACAAAACCTTTTGTGATTGAATGTGATGCTTCAGGTACGGGCATTGGTGCAGTATTAATGCAGGAAGGTAGGCCATTAGCTTTCATGAGTCAACAATTCAGTGGCAAGCATATGGGTCAATCTACATATGAGAAAGAAAGGATGACCATCTTAAACGCAATAAACACTTGGCTGTTGTGAAATCTATGGCATCAATAGTTAGGTGGTTTCTATTGATTAGTAACTGCTTGTGAATATGTTTTTACTTCATTAGATTATGATATTCTCTTTTCTTAAGTTATTAGTGTTTTTATTCATCAAATGGGTACCATTGCATGAACATAAATAGACAAGAGACGCAGAATGTAGGCTACTAGCTAGGGCCAAAACCTCTCACTCTTTGAGAAGAAAACCCACACAAATTCTTTTTATAGAGATTCCAATTGACGAATACCAAGACCAAGACCCTTAACCTATTAGCCACTCCAAGACCAAGACACAAGTCCTTTCTGCTCCTTTCTTCTTCTTGACTTCTCTTCCTCTTCGACTAAGATATTCTCCTCGAAGCATGATACCAAAATGTGACTGTCATAGCAACACTGAAACATTGTGGTCTATCACTGAATGGTAGTTCCATTACATGACCGAACTATGGTCTCTTCACAACATCGATATATATATATATATACCCTTGATTGAATATTATTTCTCTGCTGAAGTATCAAGACCTTCTCCTTTGAAATCCGAACTGTCATTTCTGTGATTAGCCCTAGACAAAACTTCGCTGTCCCTTTCATCACTTCCTCACTGTCCCTTCCATCAGAATTTTCTTTGTACTAGAGATACGAATTCATCTCTGTTTTACCCATCCGAAAAAATCAAAGATATATGATCGAAAATATATCTTTGTGGAATAGGTTGAGGTGTCTATTTATAGTGGTCTTTCCATCATATTAAGCCGACATGAACTTATGAATAGGTGTGTCTTCAAACTGTGAGCTGACATGTGTTTGCTACTCCATCTCGACGCTGGCATGGAAGAGTAGGACTTTCGCTTGTCATTGGAGGGCTATTGAGATATATACATTTGACACATGCTCAAGAAGAGTTCTTCATACATGACATTAGTTCTTTGACTTTAATGACAAATCCTAATGCTCTCAATGGGAGCCCTCTATATATAAAAAATCTTGCTCACAAAACCCATGGAGCAAGGCATTACACAAATAATTTTATTCTCTTCTTTTCATGATTTACAAATGATCTGTAAATAAGATCTAAGACAATAATAAGGTATTACAAACTTATGTGCATGGATGTGCCTATGCTATTTTGTGCAATGGATCGATCAAATTGCGAAATACATAGACTTTGAAGCAGTTAAAGACTATAATAGACAAACACATACAAACACAACAGATTTAATAAGTAGTTCACCCAATACTCCTGGGCTACATCTCTTGGTCCAGCCTTTAGTGGTGGCCTCTCTATTAAGTCTTCAAACAGAGTTTTTACAATAGTGAGCTCAGTTTGAGCCTCACACACAACAGATGCATTTACAAGAGCTTCGCTTGAATCCCTCAAGCTTCCTCTGAGTACACAGACTCCCTCACAGCTCTCAATCTCTGTCCTAACTGTGTCTCGCATTTGCTTGCAACATTGCTTTCTTGCTGTGCTCTCTATCTGTGGATTTATAGCCAAAAATGCGCTGCCTGTTCGTTTCATGTTCCTGTCTCTTGGTCTCCCCGGCCTTTGTTCGCTTCGAATCCCTCTCTCAGCGTGATACAGTCATTGTTTAATGCCTAGAGAGGAGGTGGCCACCCACTCTGCAATGCCATAGTGTCGCGGGCCTCTGAAATTCCTGAAACAGCCGCGCTCAGTTAAACATAGGGAAAATGTGTTTTAACAGAGAATGTCTACCAAAACTCAATATACCGGACTTTAAAAGTCCTTAAATATGATTCCTTCCCTTATCGGGTTCGCCCACAAGTTGCTATCGCATATCGGAAAGGCCCATTCATTTGTATTTTTAAAAATATGTTAAACTGCGAAAATGCACGAAAACACTGTAAAATCCCGCATTTCGAACTTGAAATACGGTTCAACATTGTTAATAAACCCTTTCAAGTCCATGACATTGCTGCGATCATTGTTAATGACCCCGCTCCATTGCACAATTCCGATCCGATGTGGCGATGCGATATATTGCAATCGCTCATCGCAATAACCCTTGGGCCATTTGTAAGCGCTTTTGCAATCCCTCGAAAGCGATCTGGCGATGTAATATGGGCCGTCGATCTGCATGCTTGATCGACAGTCCAAACTAACTCCGCCAATCGTTGTCGCATGCCTTATGTGGATCCCGACGATTCCACTGATCGTCATCGCAAGTCTCATGTGGATCCTGCCGATCTCTGCTGAAGGTCACCGCCGATTGCGATTGCCGATCTGATCTGGACCATTGATCGGCCAGATCGGACGGCTACTGTGTATTATTTTTTCCGCATCCGTTACTCTATTCTTTTCGTTAATTTCACGGGTTTTACTTCCCGATAGTGTATTAAAAAGCTTCCTTATGCGATTTCTCCTTGGTTTTTGGCATGATTTTTGTAGTTTTGAAGACATAAAGAGTGTTTCTTGGATCCATTTGGATCACGCCTTCCCACTGAAAAGGCTTTTGGACCACCAAAAGTTGGATTTTAAGCATTGTTTAAGTGAGGATACCGCTGCCTCACTTGCCCAATCTCTATCCATTTTGCACTGCTGGGTTTTGAACCTTTGAGTCCAATCCTTAGGTCCTTGATATCCCCACTGCGCGTAGTCCTCACCTTCTTGTCCAAAACTGTATCTTCCTGCATCTCATTGAGGTATTCAGGCAACAGATCATCAATGGAAGGCAATTGAATTTTCTCTTCAGGATCTTCAATTAAAGAAGGTTTAAACAGTCTTAAATTTTCTGCATTTACCACTGAATAGATGTGCATGTATGCTGGCAGATCAAGGCAGAAAGCATTCTCACCAATTTTCTCAAGTACCTTAAAAGGCCCATACCTAAAGCCAATTGGCTTCAGCTTCTTTCCTTCACTTTGCATTCTGTCCTTGCTGATATACAGTCAGACTTGATCGCCAACTTGGAAGTTGTGCTCCACCCGATGTTTATCATGCCTTGCCTTGTATTTGGCTTGGCTCTTTTCCAGCTGTTCTTGCACTGCCTAGTGAATCTCTTGGATTTGTTCAATGAATCTGGTTGCTTTGTCCACATCACTGTGTCCAACAACTGCTATGTCTTTTCCAAAGACAAAGTCCAAGGGATACCTTGGTATAAAACCAAAACAGGTCTCAAAAGGAGATCTCTGTGTAGAAGAATGTTTAGCACAGTTGTAAGCATGTTGCACATAACATAAATGTTCATCCCAAAACTTGGGATGCTTGCTGCAATAACCCTAAGCAACTGGATCACTGTCCTGTTGACTACCTCTGCTTGGCCATCTGTTTGTGGATGAAAGGTTGTGCTCTTCTTCAGTCTGGTGTCCATCAATTCCCACAGATTTGACCAAAACTTCCCAACAAATCGGGAATCTCGATCAGATACTATGGAAGTGGGTAACCCAAAATGCACTCAGACATGCTGAAAGAACAGTTTCACTGTTTGTTCAGCTGTAATCTGCTTATTACAGGGTATTAAAATACACATTTCGCTGAACCTGTCCACAATAACATATAAATAGTCATGTCCCTTTCTAAAATTTGGCAATCTCCCAACAAAGTCCATGGAAACACTTTTCCAAGGATGAGATGGGACTGGTAGTGGAGTGTACAAGCCTAGTTTTCTATTACTGGATTTACTTTTAGCACACATGGTACATTCTCTTACATATCTAGAAACCATTTCATGCATTCTTGGTCAATAGCAATGTCTTTTTCGCTGTGCAATTGTTTTGCTTACACCAAAATGACCTGATATCAGAGAAGTATGTGCTTCCCTAATTATATTAATTCTCTCTGTTTGTGGAATGCATAACTTTCCCAAATGATACAATTGTCGGTCCTTAACATAGTAATCCAATTCTTCTACCTTTTTGCCATTACTTAAAGCTGCATATACAACTTTAAAGTCTATATCTTGAGCATATTGTTCAATGTATCTTTCATGCATTACTGAGTTATGCTTAAGTATAGTAGATGCATTTATGATTGGTCTGGACAACATATCTGCAACTTTATTGTGTATGCCCTTTATATATTTGATGACTAAATGAAACTGCTGTAGGCAACCCATCCACCTATAGTGTCTTGATTGCTGCAATTTAGTTTGTGAGTGCAAGTACTAAAGTGGCTGATGATCAATATGTATTATTGTTTCTTTGTCCATTAAGTAATGTTTCCACTTCTTCACACTCTGAACTAATGCATACAATTCTTTATCATATGTAGGATAATTAACTACTGCAGAATCAAAAGTCTCAGAATGGTAGCATATGGGTTTACCATGTTGCATCAACATTGCTCCCATG
>APFE030922320.1:0-41445 GCA_000404065.3 Pinus taeda
ATGGGCCCATGCTTCACTTCCAAAAACATGAAAGTGACTCACATCTGGTTTAATTGAGCTCCATGCTTCTTCTGGAGTGATATTCTTTAAAACCTTAGTAGGAGTGCGATTTATTATGTAATTTGCATATTTAATTGCTTCTGCCCAATAATTAAGACTAAGTACTTTAGATTGAAGCATACAATTAGCCATTTCCTTTAAGATGTGATTCTTCCTTTCAACTACACCATTTTGTTGTGGAGTATATGGAACAATATGTTGCATTTGAATTCCATTCTCAGTGCAAAAGTTGATGAAGTTGATTTTAACATATTCTCCACCATTATCAGATCTTAGCTTAAGAATTTTATGTCCAGATTGTTTTTCAACAAAGGCCTTAAAGGCCAAGAGCATGTTAAATACTTCACTCTTGAGTTTTAAGAAGTATACCCAAGTGCATTTGGAGAAATCATCAATGAAAGTTAAGAAATACTTGTAGCTAGAGAAGGAAACAACTGGAAGTGGACCACATAAATCACTATGCACAAGCTGTAATGGCTGAGGCGTGCCAAGAGGCACGTTTTTCAAAATTGTCCCGATGATGTTTTCCGAGTACACATTCGAAACAAACACCATCTCTGCAAGATACCATTGGAAGACTTGTCACCATATTTTCTTTACAAAGATTTTGAAGGGAGCGATAGTTTAAGTGACCAAATCACTCATGCCAAAGTTTGCTCACTTCATCGTTATGAGCAACAAATACCGAGGGAAGATTTGATGACCCAAATATGTGAAACTTATATAACCTTGTAGAATCATCAGCAATGTTAGTAGCTAAAATCTGTCTATGATCTCCTATGTCCTTAATTACAACATCGTGAGGTGAAAATTCAACGATTTTACCTTCACCTGAATGAGTTATCTGATACATAGATAGAAGGTTGCAGGATAAGGTTGGAACACATAATACATCATTAAATTGACCATTGTCTATATGAACAATTCCGGTCCCTACAACACTAAGAGATCTATCATCACCAACATATATATTTTTGGTGTTACAATCATTTAAAGAAGAAAACATGGCTTTATTTTTGGCCATGTGATAAGAATCTCTAGAATCAATGAGCCACTCATGAGAATGAGATGAAGAAGATACATTTAGTGCATAGCCAGACCGAGATGCTTGACAACCACATGTAGAAAGTGCCATTCCTGAAGATGAAGTTGACGTTGAAGAGTGCTAAGAGAATTCTAAGGGTCTTGAACTTGGACAAAGAATCTTCAATGCAAGAAAAATTATTGGGGTCCAATGTAAGCAACTCATTTTCAAGTTGATGGGCTCTAAGATCATTTGTGATTCCAAAAACTTTAGTAATTTGCTTGATTGCTTCATCAGGGGTATCAATTTCTGCAATATCGAATCTAAGATCTGGAGAAATAGACATCCCTATCAACCCACATGCTTGATCTTGCCTATTTTCACATTTAGCTGCCTTATCTTCATCTTTCGGTTTGGTTTCTTGGCCTGAGGCTATTCTGTAAAGACCTTTACTTCTGAGTAAAACCACAATGTAGGACCACCATTAGAAGTAGTTGGTGTTGTCAAGAATAACTTGGCATGGACTCTCAATTTTAACTAAAGCTATATATGCTGAAACTAAGTGTTCCAATGGAAAGATCTCGAAAAATTAAGCTGGTTCAAAAAAAGCGGCCCCTGAAAACGGCTTCTGGATGAAGAAGTTATGGCTTTTTTAAGAAAAGTTGATGAAGGCACTGACGAAGTGCGGGAATGTGCAGAAATAAAAAACATGCCCCCTTTCCAACAAAAAGGAGACTTGAACTCAAGACCTCTACTCTCATAAATTAGCTTTGAACCAAGTGAGCTAAACTCAAAGTTTGAGTGAGAGAGAGAGGGGGGGGGCTTTGTTTTTTTGGTCACTAAAGCTTTGAGTTGCGTTCTTGCTTGAGAAAGCTATTTTTCCCTACAAAACAAAAAACACAAAACCCATCATGGACATACGAAAAAAAAACCCTTACGGCTTGAAGTTAGCTTTACCTGGAAACTAAATAGTTTCCTCAATGTTTCTGATTTTCCGAGATCACACTAAGGTGGAACTGAAAAGAGCATACGCATGAGAAAAATCCTTCCTCTCTATTTCTAATTTGCCTAGATCGTACAGAGTCATAGGGCAAGGAGCATATGTAGAAATGAAAGGTATAGATCCGGTAATAAAAAAGGATCTAAATAAACCGCAATAATAAACAGAGAGAAAATAACTAGAAACTGCAAATAAACACGGTATACCTCCAGATCTTAAAAATGACGTAGCTAGGGATACCAGAAACCTTTTCGCGTGAAACTAAAGGGGTTCCTCACTGGAACAGATGCTCCTAACACAATAGAGCAGTCCTCTCAGCGTGAAAGCAGTCAGAAACAACAGATCTAGGAAACCGCAGTCGGATGCAGTTCTACCGGCTTCAGATTTCGATCACCAACAGACGTGGCCCTCAAATAGCTCTGAGACCATGTAGGAATTTCCAGGGTAAGTTCCTCAGACAGAACACCAAAGGACACTTCTCACAAATAGATCATAGATCAATACACCAGTAATTTTGACGTGGTTAAAACCCTCAAAGAGGGAAACAGACCACGGCCTGAGCCAACACGGCCACTTCAGGCAATTTATTAATAAAAGAATGAAATTTTACATAATCTTCTCTCTTTAATGGTTAACCTACAAATGACCCTCCATGCTCTTTAAATAGAGATCATGGACCAATCGGGTGTCAAGCCACGGATCAAGTGTCGGTAATACCGAGGAGAGAATGAACTGTCAGATCACTACATATCGTGACCGTCGGATTTTAAGTTACAAAAGTACATAGTAAAGAAACACACTTTACCTAACTCTATACTAGACCAAGTTATACTTAAATATTTCCTATGTGTCGGAGTATCCTAACAAAGGTATCCCCTTTTTCCTATTATCTGTCAACTATATTTAAGTCGAAGATCTCGTCTTTAATTTATACGTTAATTTTCACCATAAACGTTTTGTATCTGGATCATTCAATGGGTTGATTTGCATGCACACTGGCTCGGCCATGGCTATGTGACACAAGTAGGTTGTCTCTCCACAGTTGTGCACCTTGGGATGCTCTCCACATCAACGGTGGATGGCTTAGGCCTATGATCTGATGGCTGAGCTACTCCCATGGAATTTCACATTCTCCAGATTGGAATCAAGGGAGTCATTTGGAAGCTCTGCTCCTTGGCACTGGCGCTCTTCTGCTCCTTCAGCTGGTTGATTTAGATTGTTGGAGATACACTGTCTCAGGAGGGCTGCCTCAGGTTACTAGGTTGCAAATTTTCTTTACTTGTGTGGTGACTCTTTGCTTGTCCTCATGTAAGTTTCTTTGCAACATTTTATCCTTTAGTTTACTTTTTTTACTCACAGTTCTATTAACAGAGATCGGTGATCCCTTGATTTTCTCTTTCACTTTTGCTACAGGGTTAGCAGATACAGTTTTTGGAATTTCCTGGTGTCAATAAGAGGCACCCATGGTTATTGCTATTCGACACCACCGTAGAAGACCTCCGGGTAAGTGTCTAGAGTCATGGTGGTATACTTTTAGTTCTTGGATGATCTCAGCTCCACCGGATAAGCTGCTTCTGGTTTTTGGTTAAGTTCTTTCTTTTTTTACAGGCTCTTGCCTAGTTTGAGTGTTTCCCTTGCTTCTCGATGTTTCCACCCTCCTCTAATCGAGGGTTTCATTGTGGTTTTCTATAGTTCAGATTTCGCTCGCTTGGTCTGCTTGTTTCCTCAAATTTTACTAGGGCTTTCTCGACTCTCGAGGATATTTAAGATGTAAAGTTATTTATCAAGGCTGAGGCCTTTTATTCTCACATTGCTCTATTTTTTTGTCGAACATTGTACGAGGTCGTGGCCATATGATCTGTATGGATATACAATCTTCTTGCATTTACAGTCGTTCTAAGTTATAAGTTATTATGTTGTATAAGCTTAGGGTTTGTATGTATGAACATTTTTGCTACCTGGAATATAATTACAACTTATGAAAATTTGGTTTTCTTTCCATTAAGCAAATGATTTTCTACTTCTTGTTCCTTTAATTACGATTCTTCACCAGTCATTGAGATATTATTACTACTTTAGAATAATCCTCGCAATGGACCCAAGAATTTATTTTGCGAGCAAAGATACAGTGGTTACGCAGCTATGACTGTTTATGTGAATTCCTCTGCCTTTTAACAACGTTTAATGCTTCTTCTCCATTTGAGTACCAAATTAGAAATGGAACTGGTGAAGGTTTTTATAATCTTCTATGTTTTCACATAACTAACATAAAATAGCTTAGTGAGGGTTTATTATAATTTCCCCTGTTTTTCACATGAATTATTTAGAATAAGCTGAGAGAGGGTCTATATAATTTCTTTTGTTCTCACATGAATTATTTGAAATAAGTTGAGAGAGGGTTTATATAATTTCTTTTGTTCTCACATGAATTATTTGGAATAAGCTGAGAGAGGGTTTATATAATTTCTTCTGTTTTTCACATGAATTGTTTAGAATATTCAGAGAGAGGGTTATTATTGTAGGGTTTCATCCCCTCCTATGGTCTGGGTGGAACCCTTCAGCGACTCTTGTCAGGTCTGTTTGACATCCTTTATTCTGGCAAAACCCAGTTTTTTGCCTGTCAAAAGATCTTAATTAATCCAACACAGGGTTACTACGGTTATATCTCCAGTTTGGCACATTCCACTGTCTAAGTGTTATTTTCATACATTTTAGTTTTAAGTAATACTCCTTAGGTACAAGAATACACCCACCATAGTTAACGGAGTTCATAGTTCTTAAGCAACTTTAATTATATAGATTATCTCAAATATAAACTCTACCTCAATATAATAGTACATTTGCCAGCACTGCTCAACTAAACATCAACATCATGTTTAATTTAATCTACCATTCAGTTCAGTTAATAACCCTACTTCAATAACAGGGTCATTACCAGCTTCACACAGCAAGACTCCTACGTTCTCATGTTTTACTTCTATAAGCCTATTGCAATAGTAACAACTAATTACCTGGTTAAGAGCTACAACTCAACATGTTTAATTATATTCATAAACTCATAATGTTTTCAAATACAAATGAATTTACTTTTCCAACAGATGGATTTCCAGAAGAGTTTCACATACCTGAGTTTTCCAAGAAAACAAATAAGACTCCAAGATAAAGTTCACCTTTAGTATTTGATGCTTTCACCTCCCAACCATGAGATTCATCATTTGGGACCCCATCTCCCCCCAAGCACACTCGCAAGACCACTGTCTTCTGCAAGTATTTCCGCACACAGTGCTCATGCCATCTAGTCATCACTAGACTTAGCATTTCTCCCCCTTACCATATGACCTTTCAGCAAGGTTTTTCCTCCCCTGACTCCTTTTTCTTGGAGCATTTTCTAGTTAGGGTTTCTCTTAGGAAACTGCCTTTCCAACTTATTTTCAACAAAATTTGCAAAATCCATCAATCATCCAAATCATTACAAAATTACTAATATTATTTAATTCAACAAATAACGACAATAAATGTTCAGTTTGTTTTACTGTGGTAAAATAAAAATAATTACAATTTTTCGGGAGCATTGCATGTTGTAGTGGTCTTCCATTCATTTTTATGGCCAAGAACTCAATTGATTCCATTCTAGCATGTGATGCCCTAATCCTACTTTACTTGCATGAGGAATAATTAGGCCCTTACAGTCAATAAGTATCAGAATGTACATAGCAATTCTCTCAGATGTATCATGGGAATATAGGAATACCAATTCTCTCACTCTCTTATCATCTCTAAATGTAGGAATATCTACAATAGAGATGGAATTGTACTAGTGGACATGAATTCTTCATGATCAGCTTCATCAAAATAGTGATGGTTTCATTTATGCCATTTTTTTAAACTTCAAGGCTTCCTACACAATTTGAGCAGGGTTTGGGTTCATTTTAAATTATATACATGCCTATTTATGTATTGTTTGTAGACTATAGTTTAATTCTATAAAAAACTTTTAGGTGGCTCTTATCTGGAACAAGGGAAACCTATACTACTTTATGTCAGAGTTGGTTTGAACTCTTTGTTTAAAATGTGATTGGGGTTGTCAAAAGAAATTTATCCAAAATGAGCTTAGGAATTTGTTTTGGGTTGACCAAAGGTTGTGTTCAGCTAATTATTCCATTTTGGAGATCAATCATGAGCCCCTCATTTAATGTTATATTTGCTTCAAATATGAGCTAATCAAGTTCATTTTGTCCGTAGAATGATAAGTTGGTGAATTCACTTCACTTTAGCTAGAAGTGAGAAATGGATCCTGATGTTCATTTTGTTTGTAGAATGATAAATAGGTGAATTCACTTCACTTTAGTTAGAAGTGAGAAATGGATCTTGATGTAACATCTGTAGTGAAAATTCCATGAACAAAAGTTAAAAACAATAACCATGGTCGATGGGACACTTATTCCAAGCTAAAAGTTGGGCAAAATCCTAGTGATGGGGATCGCTTGTGATTGTTAATGGCTAAGGAAAGTGGAAAAGGAAATGGTTAAGGCTTTGGAAAGGAAAAATATAATTTTTAGCACATTTATTTATGAAAGTAATGGAAATTAGGAGAAAAAGAAAGTGAAAGGTCATAGGTTGCATGTGAGGAGTTAAATGAAGAAAATAGAGGCCTCATTCATAAAAAGGCTTATAAGGATTAGTTGTTAACCTATTGCCAATTCTGTTTTGGAGCTCTCTCATTGTTCTCTCTCTCATACTCTTGGACATTTAGAGTTTTCTTGGATCACTCTTGGAGGGTGTGGCATAATTGGATTAGACTTGGAGCAAGAAGAAAAGTAAGAGGAGGAAAGTGCAAGAAGGCATCAACGTCAACACCTACATCAAATTTTCTTGTTAGTACCGAGTTGTATATATGATTTCTTCACTAGTATTGGCATGAATTGCATATGCATGTGGTTTGTTGGTTGTGATCTATCATTAGCATGGAGGATGGACGAGATTGAAAGTGGATTTCCTAGCCTTGCCATTTCCTAGATAGTCATGGTGATTGTTTGTTTATTTCCTTGTGTTTTTGATTGGTAATCATGTTTCCTTAGCTTGGGTTGAGTTACTAGTCCTGTAGCCTTGGTTGGAAAAATGCTCTGGAGCCTTGGAACATCTTGGGTTGACTTACCTATACCCAACCTATACCTATGACCACTATCTCTCACTGTGAGATTTAAAGGTGTAGGGGCCTTCATTATTCACAATCTAGTGGATTTTTCAATGATATACAACATCATCACAAACATTGTATTTCATGCCATATATTCTCTCCCTCTGCCTAAATTGGAAAATATTTTTTGTGGATGGAAATAACGACAATGGACATTGTGAGATTTAATCTCGAAATCATGTTAATGACTCTTATTTTATAAGCCCAAACCTTAGGTGAAGATGAACATGGTAGCAAGTATTTGACGGAGAATGTGAATCCTAATATTGAGTTTTTGATGACTACTTTATAGATGCAGGGTGTAAATTTTATGGCCATGTTCCTATTGTCGTTTAGTAGAAATGTTGGAGCTCCGTCACCATGATGAGTATATATTCAAACACATAACCGAGTATGTAATTTTACAAGAAATATCATTGTCCATACACTCAAGTGCTTTCACAGGCCAGGCATTGTTAGTGTTGGAAATTGTAGGATAGATATTACTCTTCAACAAAGCAAACGAGGAATCCATGGCCTTCTGTGCTTTATTTTAATTTTTCATTATGTGATTGAAAACATTCATTTTTTCAAAGTTGATTGGTTTGGTTGTCATGATATTTTTCAGGTTCAAAATATGACATGAAGATCTTGGGAGGCAATTCCAAATTTTTTAATTTGGGTTGTTGCTTTATTTTACAACTATTAGTTGTGATATGAATATATTGTGTGTTGAATTGTAAGAAAAGACCAATTAATGAATACAGAAATATATTCAAGTTAATGGTTCTCAACATTCTTAGGTACCACAAGAACACATTATTGACTTGGTTATGTTGAGTTTGTTAAACATCGATGTGTCTTGTCATTCCTTAGTGCTTCAAGAACACTAGTTACTAGTTGTTATTCATACATATGTATGTGTGTATGTCAAAGAAGTCTATTCTATAATTGATAACTATATAAGTTTAGTATTTATAAAGCTTACCTATCTAACTAGATGTATGTATTTTGATGTGTACTACAATGATGGAAGCATATCCATAGAGATATTCAGTTTTTAGGCTATTATTTGGGGTAGTCAAGTAGTGTTAATTGTACAAAGTTCGTCAACAATGGTTAGAGGAGTTTATGTTTTAAATGGATTTCAAGTGACAACTCAAAGATGAGGTGTGAAGAAAGAGCAACATTTGTGAGATTTGAGAGTGGATGTGAGTACTAATGAAGACCAACCAGACATATGTGACTATATGTAATTTATAATTCTAGTAATAATATTTGAAGTGATGTAATGTAAGCATTAAAGGGGGGACTTGGAAGTAATGCTTACATTAGTAAACTGATACATTAGGCTTGTTGGTTTTAGGAATTTGTTGAGATATTTTCTCAACAATATTCTCCTTCTTTGGAATCTATTTGATCTCATGAGCACTATTTATGTGGCTTGTAATTTGGCTTTGAATACAATATATGGAATCTTTTGTGGCTTTATGTTTTTTCCTCAATGTTCTTACTAAAAACATACCATAGCCTTGAAATAATAGATTTAAAAGGAAAATGTTAATGGAGTAATTCAGTCATTACCTTTCTGGTAAAAAAGTGAAATCATAGACTTATGAGGAAAATCTTAATGGAGTCAATTGGCCATCCCCTTTCCCGTAAAATGTTTTCCTTTAATCTAGAGGAAATTCACCTAAAATATTAATTTAATTTACTAGTGGCAACTAATTGATCGTTAACAGCTAATTGAATGGTGGAAGCTTTTGACCAATCATTTTGCTTTCGTAGAAATGCCAAAACTTATGCGTGATGTCATTCACATTCACGTGGAAATTCTTCTATGGAGAATTTAGGTGGAAATGCTTCCCTATAATCTAGAGAATTTAGGTGGGGAAGGCTTGATAAGAAAACTACTGTAATTTTATATGAAATATATATTCAATGTTAGGGATGTAAATGGTGCTAGAAAGATCGATGTTGACAAAACCCTTAGCCACTAAAGCTAGTGCAAAATACACCTCCAAAAATAAGGAGCTTGATCGAATTATGTGACTTCTTGGTATTGAAAAATATAAAATCATCCATATCATAAATATTTTCAAAAGATAAAGATCATGTTAGTGAAATTGGCACTTTCCACGATATTGTATAATGAAGTTTCAAACTTTCCCATATAAAGTGCTACTAGAAGTTACGAAACTAGCTCAGCTCCTGTCTTTCATGGCTCTTATATGTTTTAGTGGGGCCCAGGTGTCATTTTCGTAAGAGATGCATTTAGGAATTTTATATCACAAAGATTCAAAGCAAGATAAAAAATAAGAAAACATATTCTCTTTACTTGTATGGATGCAAGTTTCCATGCCATCACCAAACTAGCCACACCATCATAAGACTAGCCACACTGCCAATCGATGAGGTATTGACGGAATATGTGAGGAGGAGGTTATAACATCATTGGGTAGAGAAATAGGAATACAATGTTAGTGTTAGAGTACTCAACATTGGAATGGCCATTTACAAAATTAGTCTTTTTTCATTTTAAAATTATTTGTTTAGAACTTACACATAAGAAAATAAAAATTCAAACCACAAGGCTTGTTAAGTCCCATGAAAGTGATCTATGCCAATTAGAAAATGAGAAATACATTTTTCAAACCTTATAAAATTGTTTTAATAATTTAACAAAAGACATAACTAAAAAAATTAATTGGGGTAAGACAAAGAGGCTAAAACTACCCCTTGTGAAGTAAGGGACTAATAATATTTATAGTAATAATTAATCTAATAATCCATTTTTATTACATATATCATTGCTTATCTCAGTTCAGATATCCACAATTGTTTATCTCATTGTTAGACCTATTGAAACCCTCCAAAAATTCTCCTTTTAGGGATATTCAAAAGAAATCAATGTTGTGGCACCTGATTCTCTCTTAAATATATCCACAATTGTTCATCTCAGTTCCAATATCCACACTTTTTTATCTCATTATTAAACCTATTGTAACCCTACACATCTTCTCTTCTTTTAGGCATCTTCAAAACCAATGAATGTTGTGGCAACTAATTCTCCTTTATCCATATTAACTTAGCTCCACATTGCAGTTTCAACCTCCCTAGAGAATTATGCCACACAATTTTGGTATGGGTTTGTCTACTGGGGGAGATATTGAAAATCACGAAAAATACAAACTCACTTAAGGAAAGAGATTTATTAGATATAATATATCAAAATCTTCTCACGAACAAATTCAACATAATCATTCAATCAAGGAAATATTCAAACAAATGAATTGGCATTCAAACAACCGAATCCAATTTGATGCAATCGACAACTAAACTTGCAACCCCTAGGAGGATACTAAAATTAGAAATTAGGAGCCTAAAATTTGATATTGACACCTCTGATTATGGAATTAGCACTCCTAAATCTATCAAACCTCCACAAAGTCCTAAGTTTGTAGAGGCAAAATTGAGCATGAAAACCATAATGCTAATAAAACAAATCTAGAATTTCAAATCATGAGAATTACAACCCTCCATGATAACGCGTACTACATGGAAAATAGCTCCAGGAATACTGAGTTGATTGAGGATCATAATTAGCCAAAATTCCTGACAAAATAACAATAAATTATCTTGGAGCTAATAATGATAGCTCACACATTCGTCTGTGGGTCAATCCGCATTAAAAGTTCTACACCAAGGTCAATTTTGAGTGTGATGCAAACCCTTAGTGGGATGAGAATCTCATGATCCCCATTACAAATAAATCCTTGTTGATTAATGCGGAAGAAATTAATTCCCCCATTGATTATTTTTCCCATGAGATAGAATTGGCAATAGAGATTCAAGAGTAGATCGTCCACTGTGAGGTATAGAATTTGGGGTCATATTCGAAGTTGATATTTATTCTCAATTGCCTCATAAATATCCTAAATCTAGAAGAGAGAGCAGGGAAATGCGTAAATATATCTATGGAGGATAGTTGCTTAATGGCTACATTAGTACTATCACCAAGTACTCCATGTAGCTGCAATAGTTATAGGAAGCATTAGACGAGATTTCAAAAAACATTCCATGTAGTTGCATACATCACATGCCTCACGCGGTTGGTTCTATACTTCATGCCATAGATTCTATGAACCTATGGCTACAACATAGAAAGTCCAACTTTCACAACCTCCAATGGACAATGCTTCAATATTGTTTCTCACATGTCACACCACCTCTAACAAAACAAGAAAAACAAAGACAACATAGAGAAATAGAATAACTATGTAGCTAAGAAATTTTATTAATTGGAGCACATACATATACCGCATAATAGAGTATCGTTTATGACAATGGTATCAACATAGAAGATAATGATGATATAGCTATAAATTAATGCTACAAACTAACAACATTAACTAAGTTAATATAGAAAGATTGATTGACACAATACATTCCTACCATTAACTTTAACATCTTATTATTCCTAATTTTATAGATGCGTTTTTAAACAATAATTCTTTAAATTTTATAGTAAAGAAGTAGCTATCTTTCATTCAATTTTTTTTTGACATTATGCAAAGAAATATATTTTATTCTAAAACAACATATATTACAAAAATTTATAATGTGTAACTTTCTAATTGGTTTAACATTTATATGGCACTGCATAAAACACATTTTATTATCAATTTAAATGGAATAAATAGTGTAGTGAATGCTCGCGAGTGACTATTTCACACTAATTTTATTAGAGTAGCGAATGCTTACAGGTCACTATCTCCTTGTTTCTTCTTTCACTTTATTCAAATTGTTTTCTAGGTTATGCCAATAAATCTATTTGCTTCTTACAAACCACGTTTTATTATCAATCCCAATTACATAAAACTGCGAAATGAAAATATATATATACATTTAGAATATTGGTAATATGTTTAATTATTTATTAATACTTAAGGTTGTAAATTTACATGAAATCTATTATTGAATCACGAAGATTTAAAACTTTTATAAAAATATTCTATTTAATTGATTTCGAAATATAATCCAATTTTTTTTATTAATATTTTTTAATTTTATTTTTATGTGTTAAATAATCATGTTTGCACACAAACTAAATTGTAGTTAATTGAAATAAATTATTAGTTAGTGTGGAAAGAAATAGGTTTTAAATCTTCCTTTTCTATTAATCCATCTTCTTTTATTATTAATATAATTTGTCTTCTAAATTATATTATATTTATTTAAAATAAACATCATTGATTTTAAAAATTAATCCAAACTAAATTATGTTAATAATAAAAGAAGATGGTATAGTTTGAACAATCGCTTAAAATATCTTAAAAATCAAATGTCACACTAATCACAACTCTACACAACATAAATATAAGCAAGTTAGAAAGGACTTCACCGTGATTATTTAGACTCAATGACTACCTTGTCAAAGTAGCTCGCATGATAATAAATTGTAAGAATGAGAATTAATTATTATACCTATTAAAGTAAATAATTATTATTAGTCCCTACCATTTGGAAATGACATTGGACTATAATAATCGAAAAGATGGACTTTAACATTTATTTAACCTGCTTACTATGACAAATGACAAGTTACTATTATGAATAACCAAAATTTTTGAGACCAATCAATGTGATCGTCTTATTTAGCCTCTTCCCGACGCAAGAGGCTAAAAACATAAGTTATAATCATTTTTTCCCTTGGCATTTGGAAAATTTTCTTATGAGAGTAAACTAATGCGAGCATTAATTTAAAACATTAAATGTTATAGCAATTGAATTAAATTAAGGTGAGAGACTTGGCCTAATACCTGAAGATTAGATACTTTGGAACGTCTATGTATGCCGCTGATGTCTGCATGTCCATCTGTTGGTGTCTGCATATCTAGTGCGCCTACCACTTGCCACCACTTCAATCTAGGTGCCATGCCAGCACTTGCCTGCATTGTCATTACTGTCGACTATTGCATTGTTTCATTTTTGAGAGAGTAGACCACTGCATTGTTTCATTTTTGAGCGAGAAAACTAGTCACCTAGAGACGCTATTGTTTCATTTCTGAGCCAACAAACCTGGTTGAAGTTCGGGCCATCTTAACCAGCAAGATTCAGACACTACAAGATTCAGACGCTGCAGAGGGAAGAGAACCTGTCTGAGCATAATCAAGCAAACTAGGTTTAGGTTCAGGTCATCTTAACCAGCCACATTTAGATGTTGCAGAGGGAAGAGATGCTACAAGATTCAGATGTTGCAGATTGAAGAGAACCTGCCTGAGCATAATGAAGCAAACCAGGTTCAAGTTCGGGTCATCTTAATCGCTTCAGGTTCGGACCATCTTAACTAGCCATTTTCAGACACTGCAAAGGGAAGAGAACTTGCCTGAGCATAATGAAGAAATGAAGAAAAGAAGGATGATACTACTTTCTTGCAGCTAAGCTAGGTATTAGGGAGGAAGAACATTACCTGAGATGAATGCAAGCGATATGGTCACCTACTCCCAGTCCATCCTCTCTGTTCGCATGTTTTATCTGGCAACCTCAGAACTAGTAAGTACAATTATGCTACGCTCATCTGAGTACGATTAATCTATGCTCATCCACCAACCCCTTGTGCTGAAAATCATCCACCTACCCCTTGTGCTAAAAATCACAGATGAGTCGGGCAGTTCCCCAAGGTCCGCATAAAAATCATCACCATCATCTAAATTATTGGAACTTGAAATGGATAGCTCAGTTACATCTTGCACAAATGTCAGAGCCTCGTCTTCTTGAATTTCTATGGAAAAGACCACACGTGCTCTAGTCTCCCAGGGGAATTTATGATCAACGATTATTTTCAAACATGGATCCTCAGTGTGAAATCCCTCATAAGTCATGGAAGCCTCTGTCCATCATTACTGGACCTAGAAATAATTATGAGGAGGTAAGGTTTCTAGCTCAGACTAATTTCAATATTAGAAATCATAATCAGGCATGGGAAGCCCCAAAAAGAATTTGTTGAAACAAATATACCTAATTGTAAAACTAACAATTACAACTCACACATACAAAGAAAGAACACAAGAACCAGTGGAATCTATGCCAATCGAGGAGCTTGGATGCGTAGCTTGAACCCTTTGACTACAAGATGTTGCCTCTTCTAGAGTCAATGCCACTTCCTGAGAAATGTTGCATGAGGTGTATATAACTATCGACATGGATGGATCAGTACAACTCCATTCCTCTCCTCTGCTTCTAGCTAAAAGAACCATCTACGCTACTCATCAAGCTTCCTTCATTCAAGGTAGCATGAACAACAAAATTCTACATGACCGACATTTTCACACGACCAACAGCATAAACGACACCATGGCTCCCCAACAGCTCATTTGTTATGTAAATAGGGAGATCTTCTGTTATGCTAACAGGTATACACTCTTGATTCACACATTCCCCTACCTATTTAATACACCCATTCTAGGTTTTCATGATAGCCAAGAGAACATTAACTCATGCTTACTGCTATTGTAGGTACTAACCAAGCTTCTAGGTTTTTTTGCTCAACTATCCAACATGCAATATTAACATAGAATCGTACTTGTCACCGTTGTCCTGCTCTTCTGCCAAGTTTCGATCATGCATTATGCGTTATGTTCAACCATGTCTCTTGTTATGCTCAACCAAGTTTCGATGGTGCTTGGCTTGTCTCTCGTGGTGGGGCCAAACACCCGGCTGGCCTTCTCTTTATAAAAAGATTATTTTGAAGTATGAATATGTAAACAATACCATCTAAACCACAATTTCATTGTTGGACAATAAATCTTTGCTAGCGGGATACGAGTTGCAACATTTGTTCTATTGGCAATATGGTTTCTTGTTTACCACACATCAGGTCGCCGTAACAATTGCATATACTTAGGATTGCCTTCATCTTTATTTTCTTTGTTATTTGAATATCAGTTGAGTTAACGAACTGACTAAATAGAAACTATAAGCATGTGGAACATAAAAAGATAAGGACTCAAGTAATGGTCCTAAGGTATGTGGGGAGTATAGTGATGTGCTACTCTCTGACCCAAGAGACACTACATCAATGGCGAAAATGCAGCTACCAATGCTTGGAAGAGTGAGGCCTCTAAAAAAGGCTCATGTATACTTAAACATGGCAATTTTTGGCTGCATGCTTTTAGGGTGGACAACCCGGTATTCATCAAGGCCAACAAGCTCAAAGGTAAGATTCACGACAAGATCATCTACTATAAGAGGACCATGCGCCTGGTACATCAAGCCATTAGGAAAGGGTAATAGATCATACATTACATAAGGTCCCTCAATTTTAGCTTTGCCCTTCTCTTGCATGGTTACAATATTCAAAGGATTCTCATATTGGTCTGCCACAAAGTGAGTAATAGGGCTAAGAGATGCAGATTTTGCCCTATACAAGAGGCAATTTAGATAGTGTAAACTGCATATGAATATATATGCCAAAAAAATTGAAACCATTTTTTGTCCATAAGCCTTAATATGAACTGCGTAAGCCAAAAATGTATAAAACCAAGAAACTGAAATTGGAGAATAAATTTGCATATAAACGTTAGCTAAATCTGTAATTATAAGTTGATTTAAACTACACCCATAATTCCAAAATTGGAATGAAATATTTCTCATAAATAAAGATCTCTAATTATGGCAGAAGAAATTTGGTGCCAAGAAAAAGTTCTAGAATATTTAGACCTTGCACATTTAGAAAAAACATTAACCCATATTAAAATGCATTATTTGAAACAAAATTTGATTATGTTGAGGCATGCAGGAGATGTTTTAACTCCATCAGTGTAGTGCAGGCATATCGAAGATGGTGGGCTTGGCTACATCTTCTTCTGGGACGACACATGGAACTGGAATTGGAAGTTGATGGATAAGGTAAATTGCTTCTGACTTAGATCACTTGGTGGGCTAGTCGAGAGAAACTGAGCCAAGGCTTGCTTTCCAACTTGCTAGAACGTGTATCTAAACCTGACAACCATGAAATCCTCAACCATCGGCTCGCTGCACTTAAGGCAGAGACTAGCAACTGTGCAACCCCTCTTGTTTATAAAGTGATCGGCCAAACTGCATAACTAGCAAATAATTATACACCAAGCATTAAGGCACAACGTACTTTTGATTCCATTTTTCGGGCCATTAATTCGGAGTTGTCTATAATGCGACTTTTTGGAGATTCCGGTGACGGAATCCGGTGGAAGAAATTGAGGTTAATTCTTGATTTTTAGCAGTTAAAATGGTTTTTTAATTGTATATTTGGATTCAGCACCCTGGAAAACCCCTGGACCCTTTGATTGTGCAAAAACTAGCTATCAAACTTGCGATTCCAATAAATTGCTACCGGATTTTGACCGGAAAAACCCGCTAGAAAAGCTTTCAAAAAGTCTCATTATAGACAATTGCCATTAATTCTCTGTTCATAGATATAAGTTCGTTGGGATGTATTTATTTGAGCATGTAAATGGAAGGTTTTCATTAATTGTTGAGATGTATTTATTTTAGAATGTAAATGGAAGGTTTTCATTAATGGTTCAAGTTCGATTTTCTAGAAAACACTATAGAAGATAATTCATTGAAATATTTTAAAACTATTTTTTTCATAAACAAGTCTTATATAATATATATAATATATATATATATATATATATATATAATATATAATATATATAATATATATATATATATATATATATATATATATATGAGATTGCTACGACCCAAGTCTGATATATATATGAGATGGCAGTATTTTACAACTTGGTGATATGAATTCTTGGGAACCTATAATTTTGTAGAAAGTATGTCAATTCAGGAATTGAGGCATTTGGTAATAAAATTTACAAATAAACAACCAATTGTATGATAAATAAATCTAAATAAAATAATTAGCAAAAAAAATTAATTCGTTAATTTTTTACTTTAGTTCACTCAAAATATAAATATTTGGTAGTTGACTGAATTAATATAAAGTCAACTACCTACTAAGGTAGCAAGGATGGTACGAAAATAAATTTAAAGTAAATATATCAAAACATACAAAAATCCAAATAATTTTTTTAATCTTTCATTTATTTTTATTATAAAAATATTTATTAGAATCATTATTTAACCTCTAAACAACTAATAAATATGATAAAATTAGCTACACAAACATTATAATATAATTTAAAGGACACTAAATTTCATTAAAAAAAATCATAATAATCATATTACCTCGCTAATAATCACTTAACTCTATAATTTTAAAATTCTAATAAAAGATTAATTATAAATAAATAAAATCTAATTAAAAAATTTATATTTATAATAAACTAGAACAAGGCCTAAATATTTTATAATTTAATTAAAATTTGATGTTTAATTAAATGTAATAAAATTAATTAATATGTATATTTTTTAAATTAATAGCATTAACCAATATATATTAATTATACTTTTATGTACCATTATATAGTTAAACACTTTTTAAAACGTGGGAAAAAAACAACAAAATACCTACATTATTATATGTATAAGTAGAATCAATGATGTTAACCTATACCAATCTCTCTCACATGATGTATATTATAATCACTTAATTTCAATAAATAGTTCATAGTTACACTATAATCTAATATACAATATATATCATGGAGGGTTTATGGGATGACTTAGTTTTGTTGGGGAGTCCTCTTACTATTTTCTTCACGTCTCTTTTTTAAGGCTGTGTTTAGTCTGGGGCTAAATCATCTTAGTGAGTGCTCATTTTATTTTTGTAGTGAATACTTAATAGTTTTCTTTTCTTGTTATTTCTTTTTTCATCATATTTAAATTATTTTCTATATTATGCAAAGAAATATATTTTGTTTTCTAATAACATAGATAACAAATTTTCTAATTTATTTACAATGAATTTATCATTACATAAACCACATTTTATTATCAATTCTAAGTACATAAACTTGTATGTAAAATTGTATTATTTGTAAAATAAAAATAATGTATATATAAAATTATATTATTTGTAAATGATCAATTATTTTATTAATTTTTAAGATGGTGAATTGACTTGAAATTTATTCTTGAATCATATTTACTATATTCATATGTGTTATATATCTAATTGTAATAAGTATTTAATTATAAAAATATAAATCTTTTACGACAATATTCTATTTCGTTTATTTCAAAATATAATAAAAAATATATATTTTTTTTAGTGTTAAATAATAATATTACACACAACACAAAAGCTAAACCCTAATTATTTAAATAGACTTATTAATAGTGTGTAAAGAGATAGACTTTAAATCTACCTTTCCATTAATCCATTTTCCTATATAAAGAAAAATGAAACCTATTAAAAAAACTGTATTTTCATCTAGAAAACAAAACAAATATGAAAAGACCTCATAAATGGAATAAGACTTTTCATCATTTATTATTATTATTATTATTATTTATAAAGGAAAATAGAATTTCACCAAAAAAATCGAGTTTTACTTTAGAAAATAAATTAAATATAAAATATATCATAAATCAGTTAAAGAATTTGATTTGATTTGACGTTCATATTTTGATTATTAATTCTAACTCGTCCATACCATGCATCAAAATACAAAAGTCTATTCTGCATAAATGTTAGTGAACATAAAAGCTAAACCACTTAAAGATGGCCTGAAATATCTGGGATTTCATTTAAAACCTGTGGGTTACACATTTGCTAACTGGATGTTGATCCATGACTGGTATTACATAAGAATAGCTGGATAGGAATTTAAATGTCTTTCTATAGCTGGGAGAGTGATTTTAACTCAAGCAGTTCTAGTCCAATTAATGGTCTACTGGGCTAATTTTTTTTCATTCCTGTTAATATAATCCACAAAGAAGAAGATTCGACCTTAATAAACTCTCAAATTTGACTCGTGCAAAGAAGTTGGGGGGATGGGGAATCATGGATCTTAAAAAGTTTGGCATAGCACTTCTCTGCAAATCTTTATGGAAAGGAGTTTTAGGGGATAGTCTTTGGAACATAGCCATCAAATCAAAATATATAGACAAAAAAGACATATCCTACTGGTATCGAAAATGGACAATAGGAACTTCTAAAGGATCAGCCATATGGAGGAGCTTTAAAAAAAATTGAACAGTTTTTTCTTCAAAATCTGGTATGGGGTTTTCAATCTTGGAAAAATATCATCATTGGACTTAATCCCATTGCGGGAGGGGGCGAGGAAATATCCTTCCCTTAATTTCGAGCATTTCAGCAAAAATGGATCTTTTATTGGGAGCAAACCATTGATAGATGGTTGGGGTCTCTTCCTATCTAGAAAATGACCTCGATGTTGGACCTCAATGGTGATCTTGCTCTCCAATGGAATCAGATTACTTAGTCTATGATGAACAGGGGAATTTACACATCTGAGGTGGAGGATAAACTAATTTGGAAAGGGTATAAGGGAAGGTCAATTGTATATGTAAAAAATATCTATTTAGAACTACAACACGATAGTCCCATTCAACAGGATAACATTTTCCCTATTATCTTTTGGAAATCTGGATGTCCCTATAAGATAATCATATTTGCATGGCTTGTTTTCCATAATAGGAACCTAACGTGGGATAACCTTCAAAAAAGAAACTGAAGCAAGCCTACTATCTGTCCTATTTGTAAATCTGAAGAAGAAAACAACATGCACATTTTCCTAAACTTTCCTCAATCAGAGGGGATATGGAAGAATCTAGCAGACCATTTTGGATTCAGTATGGTTTCTTTTCTCTCTCTTAAAGAAGCTTTTGAATGGTGGAGCAATCTGAAATCGAACAGGAGGCCTATTCCGTTATTAACCTTAAGAGCTATATGGAAATGGAGAAATATGGCGCTTTTTCAAAACAACAAGGAAAATTATAACACAGTTTATGAAACCATTCTCTCCCAATATTACTCTGGTCATTCCTCCATTACCCTACAGAGATTTGAAAAGTTTGAAGGCAAAAAATCTTGATCCGACAAGCATTCCTCGTGCTTATTTTGGTGGGGCAGCTTAAAATGGTATATGTGCATGTGGTGTCTTTATTATTACAATGGAGAACCAACATATTGACATTTTTTGGAACTGTGGAAAAGGGTCAAACAACAAAGTAGAGGCAATGGCGTTGGCTGGTCTCCTAATGTTTTGTGACTATCTAAACATCCAGGATTTGCAAATTTTCTGTGATTCCAAGGTCATTATTGACCATGTGAAGACTATTCACTCCATAAAAAACCAAAATCTTAAAGGGTGGCTGAACAGAATTGACTCAATCTGGAAATCTCAAAAGGACTATTCTATTAGCCATATCGATAGAGCAAAAAAGAAAGAAGCTCATTCTCTATCAAAAAAAGGACTTTCTTCACAAAACGAATTCTGAAACATGAGCATATCAGTGGGGGATGAATTACACCATATTCGGGATTTCATTGTACCGGATACTTAATTCTCTTTCATCTCTCTTCCATCCTGGTATATATCAAGTACCCTTTACACATCAAGTTTTCTGATCTTGCATACTTTTGTTTATCCTTTCTTATTTTTTAACTCTGGTATTCTTTAACCTTCCTTTATTATAAGTAGAATCAATGATATAAACATATACCAACCTCACACGTGATGTATATTATATCCACTAAAGAAAAAACTAACTTTGGTATTCTTTAACGTCCATTTATTATAAGTAGAAGCAATGATGTTAACAGATAACAACCTCACAAGTGATGTATGTTATAACCACTAAATTTTACTAAATATTTCAGAGTTACACCATATTTTTATACATAATATATATTAATAATTTGATTATTTTATATGGAGGGATTAAAAGGTTGAAAACGACTATCCAGTTGTTATTTTTTAACCCAAGAGATTAACATGTCTAAGTATACTTTGATATTTAAAACCTCTGTTTATTAGCGATATAGCACAAGCGTTGAAAGCTGCTCTTCCCCCAATTTATATAAATAAGCCAATGCACCCATAATTCTGGCCCAGCGATCCCAATACCGTCCACCTTCGCATTTAGTGAGAGGGAAAATAGGTCTGTCATTAATTGAGACTGCGCCTCCTTCATGGCAGAGCCGAATCCAAATCCAACAGCCAGAGATGATGGTAAGCAGGGAGAGGAGGAAGTATTGTTTAACGCCACCCGCCATGAGCATGAGCTCTTGCTGGTTGAGGGTCTTCCGGCGTACACATGCAGCGGCTGCAAAGAATACGGAGCCAACAGGGGTTACAAGTGTAAGATTTCTTCTGGTTCGAAGTGTGAGAGTTTCACTCTGCACGAGGTCTGCGCCGCCCTGCCTGACGCCATCCAAGACCCGTGTCGCAGCGACGTGATCATCAAGTTTCGTTCCAAGACGTTTCTGAGGCACCACTGCAGTGCCTGCTGCGAGGTGATGAAAGGTTTTGTGTTCGAAACTGAAAGGCATAACACAAGGCTCCATCCCTTGTGTATGGCGCTTCCTAAAATACTCGACTACGGTGGGCACGCAAATCACAAACTCAAAATTGTGACGGGTGATTTGAAGGGGAAAGCATACACTTGCAGCGCCTGCGATGGTTACATCGCTTGCGGTGGTTGGAGATATCGGTGCGAGGATGTGGCGTGTAAGGTTTACGTGGATCCGAGCTGCGCTAAAAATGACATTTTTGGACTCTCAGAGCATGGTATTCATCGAGTTGCATCCGTGGGTCACAGCACATCTGGCCATAAAAGAGTTGATTTGGTTGAGTCAGTCATCAGTGGAGTAGTAAAAGGGCTCGTCAGCTCATGAAGTAGTAATATTAAGAGGGCTCTTCGGTTCATGAAGTAGTAATATTTGGGAAATATTTTGGTTCAGTCAATCGTCAGTGGAGTAATAAGTGGGCTGAGCTGATCGATCAGCTGATGTAAGAATGCTTAGGGTTATTTTTATTTCAATAGTAGATTTGGAAATATTCTGGAAGTAATAAGTGGGCTGATTTGATCAGCTTATGTGGAAGTAATAAGTGGGCTGATTTGATCAGCTGATGTAAGAATGCTTACGGTTATTTTTATTTTAATAGTAGATTTGGAAATATTTTGGAATCTGATAATAAAGAGAAGTTAATTGTTTGAGAAGTAATAAGTGGGCTGATTTTATCAGTTGATGTAAGAATGTTTAGGGTTATTTTTATTTTAATAGTAAATTTGGAAATATTTTGGAATATGATAATAAAGAGAAGTTAAATGTTTGATTTTCTCTTCAGAAGATTTAGGTTTACAATTAACTTAAATTTAAAACATGAATTTAGAAAAGACTCTCTATTTTATTATTTGGTTTTTTATGTTTAACTTAAGACATAAATATCTATTTTATTATTTGGTTTTTTATGTTAAACTTAAGAAGACGAGAGTGTCTATTTGTAAGTTTGAAGTCACTGATAAGAATGAATATCTATCTGTAAGGTTTCTCATCTTCATCTTGATTTTCATCCATTCTGATTTTATCTTTGAGTTTTTGTTTTTAAAGCATCTTCCAATTAAAATATTTGGTTTAATTCTCCTTTATGTCCTTTCAGTGGACATAGCCGCCACGAATTCAACCATCCTCGATGCCCTAGGCAATTTGAGTTTTTGTTTTTAAAGCATCTTCCAATTAAAATATTTAGTTTAAAAAGCATATTCCTTTCAGTGGACATAGCCGCCATGAATAATTGAGGCAAAGAGAGGAAACATAGCAGTCATCGGTGACCAACCAAAACCACAATCAAACCATAAACCACACTCAAAAAATAAAAAATAAAAATTGATGCGTTGTTTTCAATTATCTTTCTGTACTTTCATTCTCTACTGTATGCAAAATAACGCAGGTGATTATTTTCGACAGCGAGTACTTAAATCTTTTTTTGTAGATTATAAACAATGGTGAATGTAAGTAACCTTTTAAGGTTTCGAACAATTTACTATATTATTTAAAATATTAAGGAATTGTGATGAACATGAATGACCAGGGTTTCGAATTTTATGACATCATTATTATTTGATAAAAATGAGATGATAGGTTTTTTTTTTTTTTTTAATATTAAGGAATTGTGATAAACATAAATGACCAGGTTTTCGAATTTTATGACATCATTATTATGTGATAAAAATGAGATGATAGGCTTTTTTATTTTTAAATTTTATTTTTATAGCTAAATGGGGGTATTCTCAAAAAATATTTTTTTATTTCATTAATATAAAAAATAATTCCAACAAATCATTATATATAATATCTTTTAGTATTTGTTTGTTATTTTAATTATTTATTTTTTTATTTATTTTAAGAATTATTAAACATAGAGATTTACTCGATTATAATGGTTGAATGATTATGAATTTTTATTATTTAATTATTTTTATAAAATTAATATAGTTTTTATTTTATTTTAAATGTGAATTTAATACTTGAAGTAATTTTAGATGATTTTATTTGTTTTTTTAATGTTTATTGCCTAATATGCTTTTTTATAGTATAATTTCTTTTTACATTTAGATGTTTGAGTATTTTGATTAATAGAGTGAAGAAATTTTAAGAAATTAAATGTATGATAAACTTAAATAAACATTTTAAAAAAAAATACTTTACTATGCAACTTATACTATTGAAATAAGAAAAAATCATAAAAAATAACAAAATTATATTTTTAAGTCGAGATTAACTTAGCTCAACATTGTGGCTTCAACTTTGTTAGAGAATTATGTCTTAAATAGTTATTTTTTTGCAAATTTTGGTATGTGTTTCTCTAGTTGGGGAGATATTGAAGAACATAGAAGATCACAAAAAATCCAAAGTCTCTTAAGGAAAGAGATTTATTAGATATAGTATATTGAAAGTTGATCACAGACAGATTTAGCATAATCACTCAATCAAGGAAGCATTCAAACAAATGAATTGATATCTCAACAACTCAACTTGCAACCCATAGGAGGATACCAAAATTAGGATTTTGTGGCACCTTTGATTATGGAATTAACCCTCTTAAATCTATCAAAACTCCACAGAGTCCTAAGTTGGTATAAGAAAAATCAAAGATGAAAACCAAAATGCTACCAAAACAGATCTAGAATTTCAAATAATGGGAATTGCAACCCTCTATGGCGAGGCCTACTAGACCATTAGCTCCAAGAACACTGAGTCAAGTGAGGATCATAATCAGCCAAAATACCTAACAAAATACCAATAAATGATCCTGGAGCTAAGAATGATAGCTCGTCCATTGGTCCATGGGTAAATCCCCATTACAAGTTCTCCACAAGGGTCGACATGGAGGGTGATGCAAATATTTTGTGGGATGATAATCCTATGATAACCATTACCATCAAATCCTTGTTGATTAATGTAGAGGAAACTAATTGCCTCCTTGATTATTTTCCCCATTCAATAGAACTGGCAATAGAGATTCAAGAGTCGATTGTTCACTGTGATCTATGGAATTTAGGGTCAGAATTGATGTCAATATTTACTCTGGAATCCTTCAAAAATCTCCTAGATCTAGACGAGAAATGGTTATCCAGAAATGTGAAGGATAGGCTGAAAACACTGTCACACCGAGAAAAGCCCATGCTATAACAACAAAGAACTACATGCAATACTATGCATGTGAAATCTAGCAAGGAAAACACACATGCAGATTGATCCCTGCAAAGAGTCCTATTGTGTTGCTTGATCCTGCTCTTTCTTTCATGCTCGTTCCTCCTTTGTCTTTCACTATCCAATGTAAAACCTGAGAAAAAACTTTCCAAATGATCCTCAGGAGCCTTTTTATCAATGAGGCCTCGAATTTCTTCATTTTCCTCCTCACATGCAACCTATGACCTTTCACCTTCCTTTTCTCCTAATTTCAATTATTTTCATAAATAAATGTACCAAAAATGTCATTTTTCCTTCTCAAAGCCTTTTCATTGCCTTTGCCAATTTCATTTAGCCATAATAACTGAAATGAACACCAACTAGGATGTTTTTCCCACCATTCAACTTGGAATATGTGTCCCATCATCATGGTCGTATATATTTTTACATGGATTTTTTATCAGGGTTGTTACATATGTAATCTATAGGTGTAAACAACATATTTAAGCATAGGGGTCTCATACTTATTTGAGAATTGCTATGAAGCATTGTTCCCTTATATATATTATCATCTATTAGGTCATAGATACATTATTCATTCATTTACAAGTAAAAACATGATGAGAGTCATACATAGCCACTGTCATAAAACATATACATAACCAACATAATAACAACATAAATACCAAGTAAATCACAACCATATGATCCACATATAAACCCATATAATACTCATAGAAATACAAAGAGAAATAACATCATATTGATGATGCAAAATCCAAAACCCTGGGATGAAACTACCACATTCCACCTGACCATAGAATGCCTGAGCCAAATCTCTCTTCAGCTATTCAACCGTGTGCCATATTCCAAGCATGAATGTGGGACTCAAACCAAACGAACCAACCAGGGAATCCCAAGGCTAAACCACCTCACCCTCATCAATAGAAACCAAGATTTAGTGTAATCCATCCTGGATCACTAGGCCAACACAATAAACATGTAATAACAGGCTTTACCATGATCTCCACCTGTTGGGCGCAAGATCCCCCAAGGGCAGCTTTGGGGCTAAGGGCCCATATTTTGGTCCAATTTTGTAATTTCAATGTAAAGACTCCACATTTTGTGGTGCAGAGCCTGTAGTTGTTAAAAGAATCATAGGGTTTTCCACCCTTATTTTGATAAAATAATGTCGATTGTAGAGATCTACCCATGGTCCGCGGACCATGGGATTGTATAAATAGAGCTAAGCTTTAAGTAGTTAAAAACACACAATGTTGAATTAATGAAGATGTATTTGAGATAGTTCTGAAGTGTAATCTAAGTTTTGGGTCATAGCGTAGGTAGAGACTTTGTAGTTGAGTGTGCAGGGCGAGTCGAGTCTATAATCATCTGGAAGTATTAATAAAGAGAAGTTTCTATCATTTCTATGTCTTTATTTCCTATTTATGCATCTGTTATATTGGATATGAAATTTCACTTCTAATGCTTCTATGGTGCGTGAATGTGTATAACTATATTGGTTAAGTGAACGCAAGTAATAATATCTGTTTACGCGAAGGTAATTAAGATTTGTCAATAAGATAAGTAAGATACTTATCCTATCTTGGTAAATAGTGTAGTTCATTGCCCTAGCAGCATGAAAGGACTCTAGCCCCTTGTTAGGGCTGCGCGAAAGCCGATTGTAACAGATTGCGAAGGTACTAAAGGGTGGAATAGAGCGCGAAGTGACCTGCAAGAAGGCAGGTATAGTTGGAATAAACTGACATCACAACCATATTAAGGGTGCAGAAACTTGGTTCTAACATCCCCCCATACTACTTCTGGTGAGACTTCAGTCCGCACTCCATGAGCTGATGTCAAAAGGGCCAATAGTGTAGGAATTTGTCTGGATAACTAATGCTAAACCTGGATCAGGCCCCCATAGGCCAACATCACCCGATTACTAGGCCAAACAATCATGGATGCGACCGGATTTCTCCACCTACACCATGGGGAATTTTCCTGTCTCCTGCTTTTTCAAGTTTTACCTCAATCGACAGTCTAATCCAAGGACCACTAGGCCCTAAATCGAGACACCACCATCTAAGTTTTATATTATATCTTGCCATTCACCGGAAAGGATTCCTAGGCATTATGAAGGGCAAAAACATCTTGGCTTTACTGTATATCCCACCATTCACTAGAAAGGATTCCTAGGCCCACCAAGTCACTTAATCTTGGCTTTATCGCAACCCATTGTCTAGATTAGGGGTTACTAGGCTAGTGGCTTTAGCGTGATCCACAATCCAGTTCAAGGACCACTAGGCCATGTGTTCTATCATTGAGAGATCCACCTCACTTAGCTTCGAATCCATCTATCAATCTAGCACAACCAAACATGAGAAGCTTATCACACCATGGCTATTTAGAAATGGAAAGGTTAGGCCGAAAACATTGTCACACCTCAAAATACCAATGCCCTAACAACAAAAGAACCACATGAAATACCATTCATGCCCAATCTAGCAAAGAAAATACAAATGCAAATTGATACGTGCAAATAATACTGATGTAGCTGCTTGATCCTATTCTTCCTTACTCACTCCTTCCTTACTCTTGCCTTCTTTGCATTTCTTGATCCAATGCCAAAGTGCTCCAATAAAACTCTAAGTGTCCAAGAGTGTGTGAGAGAGAGAGAATAATGAGAGAGCTCCAAAACTAAATTGACCAAGCTTACCCACTGATCCTCAAAAGCCTTTTTATTAATGAGGCCTCTATTTTCTTCATTTTCCATTATTTTCCTTCATTTTCCTCCTCACATGCAACCTATGACCTTTCACCTTCCCTTTCTCCTAATTTCCATTATTTTCATAGATAAATGTGCCAAAAATGTCATTTTTCCTTTCCAAAGCCTTTGCCATTTCCTTTAGCGATAATAACTAAAATGAACACTTGGTATGATTTTTTTTCCCACCATTCATATTGGAATATGTGTCCCATCAACTGCGATCTTATATACTTTTACATGGATTTCTAACTAGGGTTGTTACACTTGTGCATCAAGCCCAAGAAGAGCTCCTTGCTGATAGGGTCATCTACAAAGCTTGCACCTTGGGATTACGGGCCTTTCAAGATCCTTGAAAGGATTAGACAGGCGGCTTGCAAACTTATAGTACCAGTGATAGTGAAAGTCCACGGTGTTTTGCATTGCTTAAAAGATATGTGAAATATTTTGATCATGTGATTGATTGGTCTAAATTGCAGGTTGAGCCAGAAGGATAATTTCAGACAAAAACTCAGTGCATATTGTAGTGGAACAACTCATGCTCTAGAACTGATCGATCGAGCAATTTAAAGTGCAATGGAAGCACTTTGGGCATGATGAAGCTACATGGGAGATGGCTGATCAAATGCGCGTTGTGTATCCTTCATTTTTTATCGATTACAACAAAGGAGTTTTGGTATGTGTATATATTTATGCATGGTTTTTACTGTAAATATTGCAATGATTTGTTTTACAAAGGTGCAATAAGTGGTATGGTTGTCATGTTGTCATGTTTGTCATGTGGGTTTTCTTTTCAACAAGTTGTTCATTGGAAATGCCTCATCAAGCTAAGTTATAAATCTCCATGGCTAGTATGGTTTGGCTTGTAGTAGTTTTACTAGTTGTAGGTGTCATATAACACCAAGGAAGTTGTTCCCCTAAGTGGGAGGGGTTTGTAATAGCCTCAGGTTAAAATTTCATGTAATAAAGTTAATAAGGAAACAATAAGACCAAGGTCATGGGACATGTATTTGAAGCTGAATGTTGGGTAAGAAATCCTAGCGGGTGTTCATTTGGTTTATTATGGCTAATTAAATTGGAAAATGATTTGAAAATGAAAACATGCATTAATTGACATTTTATTTATGAAAATGAAGGAAAATTGGAGAAAAGGAAGGTGAAAGGTCACAAAAATGCATGAAAAGAAAATCAAAGGAAAATAAAGGAAAATGAAGAAAATAAAGGCCTCAATAATAAAAGGCTTATGAGGATCAATTCACACATTTTGTTGGTTAACCTTCTATAAGTCTGAGCTTGGAGCTCTCTGTCTTTATTCTCTCTCTCTCTCTCTCTCTCATACTCTCACACACAAAGCATTCTTGGAGCAATATAGCATTAGAGAAAGGAATGCAAAGGAAGGACACAAAGGAAAATGAAAGAAAAGATTAAGCAAGGAAGAGTTGGATCAAGTGGCAACAATGAGATTCTTGCAAGTATTGAGTTGCATGTATGATTTCCTTGCTATTTTTGGTGTGCATGGTACATGCATGTGTGTATTTGGTTCTCTTGCTATCATTGGCATCATTTTTTCTATCTATGACTGTGGTTTTAGCCTTTCCTTTCCATTTCCAGATAGACATTATGTGATGGGGTTTTCTCAGGTGGTTGAGATTCGAATTGTTTGATGGTTTTAGAGCCCGGTGAGATGGTCTCAGGAAAATTCCTAAGGGCCTATGAATCCCTTAATTGGTTTTAGTAGGATTGTGGTAAATCCTGAGGGTGGAGACGGGAAAATTTCTCAAGGTATTAGTGAAGAAATATAGATGCATCCAAGATTGTTTATGCCCTAGTGATCCCTTGATTGATTTTGGTGGGATTGCGGTAAAGCCTGGTAGTGTATTTTTTTTTTGGGCCTAGAAATCTCTTGACTAGTAATGGCGGGATTGCGGTAAAGCCTGGCTGCGCTGCTGCTTTTTCGGGGCTAGGAGTCCCTTAACTGGTTTTAGCAAGATTGTAGAAAAGCATGAGGAATTCTGGTTGTTTTGTTGTGAGTCCCACATTCATGCTTGGAATATGGCACGAGGGTGATTAGTTGAAAGAAATATTTGGTTCAACCCAAACTATGGTTGGGTTGTACGTGGAAATACTTGACCTAGTTGTTTTTTACATATAATAATAAGAGTTCTTTTACTCTTGCATTTCATTGGTATATATACTTGTTAATATGTGGCTTTGATGGTTGTTCTATCATTCTTAGTATTTTGGTTATATGTTGGTTATAAGCATGATTTTATGACAAATTCTAGTTATGGATTTTATCATGTTTTGAGTGGTAAATGGTTGATTATTGAATGCATGACCTAATAAATTTTATTGTAGCTATTGCGAGAGGGCATTAGACCTTCTTGATTATTCTCATATAAGTATTAGACCCCTATGTTTAAATATGCATTCATGACCTGTAGATTACATTTTCACAATGTGTTTGGCAAAATTTCTATCATGGTTAGGCATAGATAGGTAAATTTATTGACTAAGTTTTTCATTAATGGCTTTGTCCTTGTGTCACTCATCATTCTGAAAACTTCTATCAAGTTTTGGGCAGAGGTTTGGATACCAGCCCTAAAAAAGTGGCTTAGATTTGGGGGTCACATGCTCAAAACTAGGAAATCTAGACTATTGTCATTGGGAAGCAGGGTTATCCATACAACTGGAGGGTTATAGTCGCTAGATTACCTTATTATGCAAGATACTGGGAGTCCATATCACTAAAAATTGTAAGTTAGATTAGGGTTTGGGCACCTAGAGTGGTTGTTTAACTCATGTGGGTCATGTAGCTCATGAGGAAGGTTAGTAAGGTTTCATTATGTCGACTCCATTTCCTTAATGTGATCTAGGAGGTTGAGTCATGTCATAGTAGCCCTTAGCTCATGTTTACTCTAGCAGGTTGGTGAAAGTGGGTAGATATGGGAGGGGTGGTTACAAGGGGAGAGATAGGAAGGGATAGGGAAAGGGGTGGAGAGAGGGAGAATTATGGAGAGAGATGGGGGAAATACTTATTGCAAAAGAGAGTGTCAGGAAACAAAGATAAAGAAAGAAATGGAAATATGGGAAGGGAAAGGGAGAGAGAAAGAGAGAAAGGGGGGCAGAGGGATAGAGGTGAGGGAGAAAGGGATAGGGAAAGGGAGAGAGGAGGGAAACATACATGAATATGGAGAGAGAGGGGGATATAGGAGGGAAACATATGTGGGGAAAGAGAGAGAGAGAGATGAGGGCCATGAAATAAATTTAATTGAGGTTGTAAATATGGCTCTTAATGGCGTAGACTTGAGATTGATGAACTCAACCTCTCTACCTTCCACTGCATAATGTGTTGAATACCCAAACGATACAATAGTAATAGTTCATGATGGAACCTTGCTACGATTAGAATCCATCGATCATTGAAGGAAAAAAATTCATGAAAAATGATCTCCAAAAACTTATGCACTAAAAATTTGAAAAATGGTTGGAAAAATAGGCATTGGGGCTTGAAAATTACACTCATATGAGCATCTTGCAACCATCTAATAATTGTTCATCTCGTAACCATCTAAGAATTGTTCTTCTACAACAAAGGCTTTCCAATACACTACCACTAGTACAACCATATAAATTAAATGGTCATTAAGCGTCACTAGGCATCAATCTACAATAATGAATAAACTCTTACTTCATGATACATCTCTTGTTGTCAAATTAAAAAAACAATAAAAACTAACTCAAAGATCCATCTTAATTTTGGATCTACTAAGCCCTAAAACCGATAAAATCACTTTTCACTTTAAAAGAGGTTTGCATCTCAAGAAATTTGGTCCCTTTCATTGCTTTGTAGATCCATAGGTAATATGGATCTAGGCTAGTTTAGTTATTAATTATAAATATAAATATAATTATTTATTTTATTTTATGAATTTTAATTTTATTTTATTTTGACCATGTCATAATGTTAAACATTACACCATATCTACCATACTAGGATCAAATATTTATAAAGGAGTTAATTTCACTTATGAACCTTGAATATAAATAAAATTTACAATAAAAAGTGGATCAAAATCTTGGATAAAATATGATATTATAATATTATATTTTACCCAATATTTATTACCAGCCGAGTGAAAAGTGGCTGGCCGGAATTAATAATTAAAATGTAATATTACTATGTTTTCCTTAATATTTTTTTGTCACTAGAGCCTAAATATTACATTTTACTCAATGTTTTCCCTCAACCATGCTAATTTTATAGTTGAGTTTGTTTACTTTTAAACTTCAAATAAAAAGAAAAATTACAATAAAAAAATGGACCAATTGAGGGGAAATATTGGGTAAAATATATTATGATAGCATTATATTTTACCTAATATGAGAAACATAGTAAAATGTTGATGAAGGTAGCACAAATAGTATATAAAAATGTAATAATTACATTTTATCTAATATTTCCCCACCTCCTCCCATCACCCCGAACTCACACCTCCTCCCATCACCCCAACTCACTTTTATAGTTAAGATTATTCATTTCTAAACCTACCATCCTAGATGCATTAGAGATCTATTTCTATAGCTTATTATTACACATAAATTAAGA
Source organism: Pinus taeda (assembly GCA_000404065.3). Taxonomy (NCBI): domain Eukaryota; kingdom Viridiplantae; phylum Streptophyta; class Pinopsida; order Pinales; family Pinaceae; genus Pinus; species Pinus taeda. The sequence goes on from APFE030922320.1 coordinate 32,257, forward strand.
GAATATAGTATGTATATTGTATTAAAGTGATTATCAAAGAAGCCAATTGAATGGGTTATGTACATTTCACAATCATTCTTAACCCTACTCTTCTTAAAAACACCTTCTTGAATCATTAAATAACCTCCGCAAAGATCTAAAGCTTCTATGCATATATACACTTTATATATTCATCCTTTCAACGGTAGAGACAAAACATAAAAAAAGACATAGGGTCACCCAATAGATCCACGCAAATTCGGAACGTGAACATATCCATAAAATATTTTTTAGCTTCATAGGCTACATGGATTCAACACCATCATTTTCTATAGATAATTATGTATCTAAATACAATATCAAACTAAGATGTATCTAGGATAGTTTAATTCCCCTCTTAAATAAGTTATGTTTCATATGAATACCATGGGTTGGTTTTATTTTTTTCGCCGTTTAATTTTTATAGGGTTATTTTTATTTTATTTTCACATAGTTAAAATGTTTACATTATATAATGTTACATTAAGTTACACATTTTTACCATATTTTTATTTTTATTTTATTTTAACCAAGTCAAAATGTTTACATTACATTTGGTTTTACACATCTCTAGGTTGGAGAGCCCATTTCAGTCCAATAAGAAATGAGTAACTTTATTAAAATGTAAAAAATATTATATTGAGAATCTAGAGTCCAAAAACTACCAACACTGAATTAACTATTTTCTTTAATTATTAGTTTATTTAATTTAATTTAATTTATCCAATATCTCTGGAAACCTAATAAAAGGTAGATGAAGGTAAGCATAAATAACAGATAAAATGTAATAATTATATTTTACCTAATTGTTCCCCCACCTCCTCCCCTCACCCTGGCTCACTTTCATAGTTAACCTTATTCATTTCTAAACTTACCATCCTAGATGCATGAGAGCTCTATTTCTATATCATATTATTACACACAAGTTAAGAGAGCATGTTACATACTTTATTGAGTTGAGGCTCAATTGAGCTGAGCGTCTCATTCTACGCAACCCACTATGAGTATGAGGAGATTTGTAAGTTTGTCCTTCCATCCATGTCTTTTTAAAATAAAAATAAAAAATGAAAAATATGTTTTACATAGAAAAATAGTGTCCCCTATAATTAAAAAAAATGAATATGTTATAAAGTAATTAGAAGTAAAAAAATGTGTGAATTACATGTTTGACTCTTATACTTTTCAAAAATATTTCACCAAGAGATTTAAATAAACTATTTGAATATTTATAATAATTAATTTATGTCGATATGACTTAATATAACTTATATATAGAAAAAAAAAAATATGGTTAAAATTTTCGGTTGGTCCTTACATTCAAAGATACAATTTAAACAATGAAAAATAACACATTGTACTTTGCACTCTAAAAAGTTTGCACTTGAAGAAATTTGATCTCTCTCAGCTCATGTTAAATTCATAGTTAAGATGGATCTATGCTGGTATTAAAGTGATTATCAAGAAGCCACTAGAAAGGGTTATGTACCCGGCAAAATCTTGCTTAACCCAACTCTTCTTAAAAACAGCTTCTTAAATCTTTGAGTAGAGTATGGGACACTTTGAAGTTTCTAAGCATATATACACTTTATCTATTCATTCATGCAATAATAGAGACAAAACATACAAAAAGACATAGGGCCACCCACCTAATAGATCCATACAAATTCCTACAGCGAACATATCCATAAAAAACTTTTAGCTTTAGAGGCTACATGGATTCAATGCCATCATTTTCTATAGCTAATTATATACCTAAATATAACATTAAACTAAGATGGATCTAGGGTAATTTAATTTCCCCCTTAAATAAGTCATATTTCACATGAATACCATGGGTCATTTTTGTTTCAATCATTTAATTTTGATAGGGTTATTTTTATTTTATTGTATTTTCACCTATTGAACATGTTTACATTATATTATGTTACATTAAGTTACACATCTCTACCATATCTTAATTTTATTTTTACATCCCTACCATATCTTAATTTTAGTTTTACATCTCCTACCTAAATTTAGTTTTACTGATTCAAAATGTTGACAACACAATTCCTTATGTCACGTTGCATCTCTAACCTATGGAGTTGGAGAGCACCTCTTATCCCAATAAAAAAAGAGTAATTTTATTAAAAGAATAACAAATAGTATGTCATATTTTTAGAATATTATATTCAAAATCTAGAGTCCAAAAATTACCAATTTTGAATTAACTAATTTATTTTAATTATTATTTTATTTTATTTTTATTTTTATGTAATTTAACCAAATAAAAAAAAAAAAAAACAAAAACAAGACAGGACGTACAACATTCTAACATACTAGGGTGGAGACTCAATTATTTTATTATTATTATTATGATGTAATAAAAGAATAGTATAAGGTAAACATATATACATTTAAAAAAAACTTGGAACAAAATAATTAGCCATGGAAATTTACCCCCACTTTAGCATGGGGATTTTTAGTTTGTAAATAAGCTATGTTACAATACCATAGTTTATGAATAACATATAACCAAAAAAACATATGACACTTATTCTTATCACATTTTGTAATTAATCAATCTAATTAAAAAGACCACCTTTAATTTGTCTGCGTTTCCATAAATATGTTAAAAATATTTAGTGGAAGTGAAATCCCTACTATCCACTTAATAATTACTGATAACTAAATTAAAATTTTAAAAACCTATTGCTAAATAAACACACTTATAACACTACTTATTACTAATATTAAAATATTATATAGAGTAAAAGAATTAAACAAATCTCTTACTAAAAATTAATTAAATATTTAATAAAAGTGAATATAAATGTGTAACCCATATCATAGAATTTTTTTTAGCTAAAAATCCTATTAATTTTTTCCCCATATTTTTTACTTTTCATTTTCTAAAATTGACCACAAAACCAACAGTTAAACTTCAATTAAATATTATACTTCATTAAATATTAATTTTTTATTTTTTTTTAAACCTATTAAATAAAGTAAACTGTAAACTACCTCCATTATTAAACAAATATATGTAGTCATCGGATGCCCTACTCACGTATTGCTGGGAAACATCAATAAAGTAAATAAATCACTGCATCTCACCTCGTTATATCACGTTGGGCCTGTAGATTATTTGTATAAAATTGAAGAGAGAATATTTGTGCCAAAATCTTTCTCATATTTTGCGCCAACAAGTTACGTATTACGTGTAGTTGTTTATAAATTCAATAACCGTAGGCTATTATATTAAATGCAACTCATCAGAACATGTGTCACGTTTCTAACATAAAAATATTATTGTTTGCCAAGTGTATCAGCGAAACCACACACAGAAAGACAAATGAACAAAATGGAAATATCGGGGAACTCCAATGGCAGTTTTCTGCTGCACGACAAACGCTGCAGCTGGAATTATATTTCAACACTCCCCTTTAATTTCAACTGCTGGGTTATCAGTCATACCTAGACACTTCATTAAAAATTCAAAACTTTTCTGCTCCAATTGTTTGGTCAGAATATCTGCAACCTACTCCTTCTGTGCTCTTAAGGTAGATTTAATTCCATATCTCTCCCCTATAAGAAGATCCATATGATAGAGTTCTACCAGGGTCTTCATCAAATCTTCAATCTCTTCCTCTGTCATATTGACAAGAGTGTTGGCAGTGAAGCCCATCTCGGCCATCTTGGCAATAGTTACGTATCGAACTCCATACTCTTTAAACAGATCTTCAAGGAACTTCAATTCCTTTCTCCCATTCGTGGGTTCTATCCATTTCCTATCCTTAATTGCTTCTTCGAAATGAACAGGGTCATCAACATGAAAATATAAAGCAAACAAAGAGTTAATACCTTCATTTAGTATACAAGTGCTTGAAGAAACACCTGAATTTCCTACTTGTGGTGTGCTTGGAGAAGCACTTTAATTTCTCCTCAAGGGTGTCTCTTGCTCCCCTTGTGTTGATGCTGCTGTCTAGGGATGTATTTCAGTCATCTCCTCATCATCTACATCATGAGACAAAGAGTTTTTATCATTCACTCTTTTCTCTATGCTTCCATCCCAAGCTTCCTCCTCATTGAACTGAGGTTTTGCTATCTTCACTTTCTCCATGTCTTGATAGGCTATCTTGAGAGTTTTCCATGCTTCTTTGGATCTCTCAGCTGCTGCTATCCTTTTAAACACATTCTCATCCACTACTCGATACAAATAGTAGAGGGCTTTACAATCCTTCTCCTTATTTCTCTTCAGCAGTTCTTTCTCTGCCTGAGTTAAGTTATTGAACTCATTTTCATCTGCTGGTTCTTCAAAACCATCCTCAACAAATTCCCATAAGTCTCGTGAGGTAAGCAGGGCTTTCATGGTTATTGCCCAATAGTCATAGTTTTTTCCATTAAATAGTGGGAGCTGAGTATTAAAGATACACATGCTAGCGCTGGAGCCAGCCATTCTAGCACTCTAAACTATGCTTCAAATACTTGATTGTGTATTTAAAAATCACTGATTGTCTTCAACAGTAACACAAAAAAAAACTTGAGAAATACCTTGTATTTTTATTGACTGAGTCTTCACTATGCTGGAGAAGCTACCGCAGTAAGAAATCCTTCCATCAGCTTCTTTGACACCTTCAAAGAGCTTGGACAAGCTCTGATACCACTATTGGTAATTTTTGATAATTCCAAACAAATAAGTGAACAGAGAACAATGCTACGTTTTTGCAGGATCTTAGCACAGCGGAAACTAAAATTGTTTTGCTTCAGACAGAGTTTCAACAACTCAAAAAAAAACTTCTATTCATTAACGGGAAACCAACTGTTTCATAAATCATCTTCCTCACACAAAGGGATTTCACAACTGCTATTACAAAAGCATCTTCCTCACACAGAGGGATTATAACCAGGGAACGTTTCAGTTTCACACAAATAATTCACTCTATCTCTGCTTTGAAATTTTACACTGGTGTGTGTAAAATTTCTTACATTCACTGTTGTAACAAAAAACTTACATTTATGCTTTTGCGTATTGTCCTTTGCGTATTCAACAACCAAAAACTTTCTCTGCACTACTGTGCATTCCCATTTCATTGCTATTCTATGCTGTTGCGTATTACATTTCATGTTCAACAACAAACAGAACATTCACACTGCTGTGTGTAAAAATAAACTTCTTACATTCGCTCTGCTGTGAGTTCCCTTTCTCTCTCTCAATGAACAACTGCAAAGACTTCACGCTGTTGCGTATTCTTTGCATTACATTCACACTGCTGTGTGAAAGATTTCTTCACTTGTGCACTGATGCTTGCTTCCCTTTTCGTTTCAACAAAAAATAACTCTCGCACTACTGTGCCTCACTTGCATTTCATATGCAAACAACAAAAACTACATTCATATGCATTGGTGCACTTCTACCCTCTCTATCAATAGACAATAAAACTTACATTTCAATCTTTGCACTGTTGTGCATCTCCTTCTTGCTATCACGCTGCTGCGCCACACATTACATTGCAGTTCGTTCTCTCAAAAAACATTCGCGCGCTACTCTTCACAATGGCGCTAAGGCTGTAATGTCTCTGCATTGTTGTGCATTACAGACTCTGTCTTCTCCTGTCTAAAACATATTCACCAATAGTAACTATACTCACGCCGCTGCATGTATATTTCATTTCATGTTTTACAAAACAAAACAGGGCAATGCATTACCTTCTTGTTGTTGCGCTTCACTTCGTCTTTCACCAACGAACTACCAAAAAACTCATGCTTCTGCGTGTTGCATTACATTTCAATCTCCGCACTACTGTGCATAAAAGTTTCATTCATGAGCTCGTGCTGCTGCGCACTTCTCTCATTTTCCAATGAACAACTACACCATTACCATCGCACTGTTGTGCATAAAAATTTCTATCGGGCGCTGTTGCGTTTACCCTCAGTTCACACTTCTACGCTACTGCATTTTCTTCTTATTACATTTTCAACAAAACAATAACATTGCAATCACTTCACACTGCTATGTGTATTCTTCTTGCATTCGTTGCGGTGAGTTTTTCCTTTGCACACACATTAACAAAAGCAAACACAGGAATATATATGGTTTTACTTGCCATACTCCCGTGAAAATAAAAAACATAAAATGAAAATCTTACGAACGTTTACCAACAAGAGTAAATTACGTTTACTGTTTTAATGACAAAACTGGCAGTAAATGAAACTTCTACTTTACGTTAAATTCATTTGCTGCAGGCCTGTACAACAACCTTGATTTTGAGAAAAGGGTGAGATATACAATTTTCGATTTGGATCGCATCGCAACTTTGCGTCGACGGAAGAGAAAACAAGTGAAGCATGAACATGAGTGTGATTTGCGATTTGTGATTTGATCGCATCGTGAAATCGCAATCGGCACAAAGCAGGTGTGCAACAGGTTAATGTGCGATAGCGGTTTGTGATTTGATCGCATCGCATCGCAAATGAACAAAATGGAAATAGCGGGGACCTCCAATGACGTTTTTCTGCTGCACATCAAACGCTGCAGTTGGAATTATATTTCAATGCAAAGGGTTGGTTGATCATAACTAATTAGGCCATCCAGAGGTGAGTGGTTATGATAAATTCAATTTTCAGAGCTACTAGAAATTTATGTTATGGTCTGTTTTCCTATGTTTTGTTCTATGAAATAATCTAATTTAGTAGTTCACCTTGTTGTAGAGTAAACTAGAAGGATTTCACTGTTTAGAATCGATGAAGAAAGCTATGTTCCAGTCTAGTGGAAACGCCACCAATTCTCCTAAATCTTCATCGAATTCTGGTGGGCACAACTGCTTATGTTCGCCAACAACCCATGTCGAATCTCTTCGCCGTAGACTTCATTGACAGAGCTGCAACAGTCAGGTGCGAACATGGACTAATGCCAAAACTGTTGATAACAAAGTTTCTCAAGACAAAGCTGAGGCAAAGAGAGAAATTCCTTGAAGGGCTAGTGAGTTCAGAATAGGGAAGAAAATCCAGTATGTATATTATAGGCAGCGGCAGAGGCAGATGATCTATAATATTAAATCTTTACAAGGCGATATTCCCATGTTGCTTTTCTGTTCATCGAAAATAGCACAGAGATTAAAGAAAAAATAAATGGAGTGCATACCTTGAAAATTTCATTGGACTGTTGTTAGTGCAGTTGAAGGATATAGCTCTTGAAAATTTCATCAGACTGTTGTTAGTATAGTTGAAGCATGTAGCTCTTCTTATTCGAGGGGACATTTTCTAACTATTATATAAGTTATAGAGTTTTTATTGGAGTTTGGTAGTTTTAAAGCTTTTATTGGAATTTGGCAGTTTTAAATAAGTTTTTGATGGTATATATATGAATTTAGCAACATATAAATTATAAAAAAATTACCATTCTTAATTCCAACAAACTTTTTCTTGATTCTAAACAATTAAATCTAAAAATAAACTAAAAAAATATTTAAATTTTTTCCTTATTCTAAACAATTAAATCTATAAAAAAAACTAAATAAATATCTAAATTTTTTCTTCTTTCCAAACCATTAAATCTAAAAATAAACTTAAAATCTATCCAAAATATATAATAAATGAATTAAATGGCTATTTAAAATCTATACATGTTGTTTTTCCATTTTTTTAAAGAAATATGAGGGATTTGCGTACTTAGTAATTTTTTATTACTGATATAGTAATATATCATACATCAATAAACGAAGAAGAATGTTAACATCAAAAGGCATCATAAATCGCATAATATGGAAGATGCAAAGCTCATATCTTAACAATGAAGCATAGCAGTTACAAGCTTTCAGATTGGGATTGCCTAGTCAACAAATTCGAGAGAATGTTATGTCGCTGGGATCATAGGTGGTTAACTCTTTGGAGGTAGGGTTGTCATGATTCGAGCTGTATTCCAAAGCATCCTTGTATATTGGATGAATATATTTTAGATCCCTCACTCTGCTGTGAAGAAGATTGAATCCATTGTGTGACATTTTTTATGGTTGGGATCTAGCACCAGAAGAAAAATCCCCCTTTTTAGTCTCAATCTAATCTCTAGACCAATTAAGATTGAAGGATAGGGCATCCTTAATTTCAAAAATTTCAATCTGGTTTTTTTTGTGTACAAATCTATGGCACGTCTTTGGAGAACAAGGTCTATGGAAAAAAATCATAGCTGCAAAATATTTACATAACAATGGATTGGAGGAATGGATTAGCAATGTTGTTCCATCCACTAAATGCATGTCTGCAACTTGGAGAAGCCTATGGAGTGCAGTCCCTTGGCTTTGCAGTAACCTTGTTTGGGTTGTTGATAATGGTTTAGAGGTCAATCTGGGGATGGATGTCATCAGAGGCATCCCTAGAAAGCCCCATTTATGCCCCCATCATCAGATCCCTTAATCAGTTGGGACACTCCTCTCTGGCCAGCATTGCAAGGGGCTCTCACACACTCTTGTCTCCCCCAATATGGCCACATGTTTGGGAAATTGGCATCCCTGAATATATGGTTGTTGAATGGGAAGTTTATCGCAACAACCTTTGCCAGGTCAGAATCATGTTATCCTCCCATCCAGATTATTTGGTTTGGGGCAGTCATATATGTTGGAACTACTACACCTACATGCAGACTCTCAGTTAGAGCATTGGATTGCATGCATGCGGACTCTTAGTTAGAGCATGCAACTACATGCAACTACATGCGGACTCTTAGTTAGAGCATGGGATTGCATGGAAGATTCCTTTTGCATGATTTACTCCTTAATTTGCTCCTTCTTTAACTCCGCAACTGACTAGTTATCTCCGGAACTTGTTGTAGGTGTTGAGTCTTTTCATTGATCACCACTATAGTTCATTACCTTGGGATCTTCACCCAGTAATGCTATATAATGAGCATTGTAACATATTTTCTAATGAATCATTCTTTTCTTCTTTCAATTTTCTTTTAATGTTTTTGCTCTGCAAAGCTGTGTGTTCAACCTTTACTAGCTAGATTCATCTGTGCAGGTTTTCTAACACATTTACATGGTATCAAAGCCCACAGGTTGCTAGATAAAGGCGCACCAGTACTTTATTTTGCAGGTATTATAGCTCGGAGATGGAAGATTGACAGAAAAATGGAGTTTCCCAAAGCATCGATCCTAACACCGTACAACTATCACGAATGGAAGGACCAAATGGCTC
>APFE030922324.1:0-11707 GCA_000404065.3 Pinus taeda
TAAATTGGAACTTTCCAAAGCCATGCAAAAAGGATCAATATTTTAAGTATGATGGAATCAAGTGAGAATTCGACCAAGTAGTTAGATCTCCTCCAGTTGTCTAAGTTGGACCAAATTAAGCAAGTGAAAATAAGAATTGAGAGGGAATATATATATATATATACCCCCACAAATATTGAGTTTCAGATGGAGATATATTACCTAACAAGGGCCATTACACTCTGAGAATGAAGTCTCAATTGTCTGCGTGTCTTATTGTATTTTGATCTAACTAGTATGGAAATAGAAATTAAACCCCCACAAATATTGAGTTTCAGATGGAGATATATTACCGAACAAGGGCCATTACACTCTGAGAATGAAGTCTCAATTGTCTGCGTGTCTTATTGTATTTTGATCTAACTAGTATGGAAATAGGAATTAATCCAAAGTATCTAAAATATCTAGCAATGTATTTGTAGGTTTATTATGTAATGGTCGCAATTTTTGGACTATAGTGAAAATGGATTATTTTTTTGGGTTCCATATGCATGTGTTTATGTAACTCATGTTGATTTTTCCAGCTTCTTTAAATAAAAAATAGAAAAATCTATGTTTATTGTTGTCATGTTTATATTTATTATTACACATGCTTTCTGTGAGAGAGTATGAGTTCAATGTATGTTTTGACTTTTAGAATGAATCATGTTTCCATATAAACCCCAACACATCATTTAATAATCTCAACACACCTAAGGTGAGACCTTCCTTTGTTGCGAAGGATTGAAAATGTTGGTGTTATCATATGCTATGATAGACTTCTTTGTTGGCACACTGCAGTTGAATCCTAGGTCAACACCGTAAAAAATTTCCATCAACAAAAAAAAAAAAATTGTATAGTAAATCAGCCATGACCAATTTTATAAATTTCATCTCTACGTAGCACTTGATCACAGGGAAAAATCGATCAAGACGAATCCGAGGCATCTTGAAATCCTCCATCAATGTGCGAAGAATGCATCGTATAATAAGAGCCAACGCATTTCCTCTCTGATCTTTCGGTAGTGACAGTGCTCCAAGTATTGATCGGAGCAGAGTGGTTAGAGTGGATGGTTCAAAAGTGGAGTGGAGGGCATAGGGAACCAGAGAGATAATTTTGAAGACAAATATAGGAGAGAAACAACATGTCCAAGTAGGTCAAGTGAATAAGCAACAACATTCGACACCTTTTAAATAAAATTGGTAGACTTTTGCATCCTATGACATTTCAATAACTTTACAGGTACTATAACATTAAAAGTGAAAATTTTGAGTAGTGACCTAAACATAGTTAAAACATTCCTTTAAACACCATCTAAAGCTTCCTTAGATCTGTAAAAGAACCAGTGGACCCCAAGAATATCAAGGGTATTTATGTTGGACAATGCTCTTGTGAGACTCCCTTCATTGGTGATATTGGTCGCTTGATTAATCAAAGTATTCGTAAGCATGTCGCTGACATCAAGCATGGCAGGACCCACTCCTCTACTTTGACAAATCATGCAGATAAATCTAAGCATCCCATCTACATTAAAGAGGCCCAATTCATTACTAGGGTTATTTATTTTCATCACTGTAAATTGAGGAAGGCCCTAAAAATAAAAATAAAAAAAGACCCAATAATTTGAATAGAGACGATGGTTGGATTATTAGTAGAATTTGGGTTAGTGTCATGTCCTCCTAGTTATTTAGGTTCCTTTGCGGGATTTATTTTGTTTGTTGATTGATCTATGTAGGTATTGGTGTCCCTTTTATAGTATTTGTTGTCATTTTTTTCTCCATTAGGGTTTATATTCTTGATCATTTGTTTTCTCTTAAGCATTTTATCCACCTATTTGTTCTTAGCTACTTTTAGTATTTTTGTTATTTGTTTAATGGGCCTCAACCCAATATATTATTGTTGACCCTGTTTAATTTATTGATTACTTTAATTTGAATATATATTATATATATATATAATATATATACTATATATATATATATATATAATATATACTAATATATTATATATATATACATATATATATATATATATATATATATTATTGAGTTTATTTATTTCCATTAATTATTTTTATTTAATAAATGATCTTGTCTCTATTAGAGGCTTCACCCATTTTATACTTTTTGACTTCCCTCCTTATTTGAAGTTTGACTTTGATTTTTTTATTCTTCTTATTTATTTATTTTATTGGATTATTTCCATGTAATAGAATTTTTTTATAATAATATTTGCTTTTAATAAATAATTTAAAATTATTATTTTGAAAAATTTGTTGTTTTAATATTGTCATTACTTATTAATATTTATTTTAAAATAAATAATAAATTGATTACCATAATTTAAAATATTATTTTCAAAAATTAGTTGTTTAATATAGCCGTTATTAAGAAATTTTCTTAATATATTAATAAATGAATATCATAGTTTAAATACTATTATTCAAATATAGTTGTTACCTGAAATTATGGTCTCTACATTGCTCTCTATTTAAGGCTTTGCCATTGTCCGCCTGTTCATGTGGTCGTGATGATCAGCCACACTTGTTTGTTTGAAACCCATCGGCCAAAAATTTCTCTTATATCATTTCTATCGAAAGGTTTTTCTTAATTTAATCCTTCTTCTCTCAACCAAAGAATTCATAAGATGAAATCTACACAACAACAAATTCTCAACCATCTTAATGTATGTGTAATGTGAGTTAATTTTTTCAAAGGTAACATTTTTTGCGTAAAGTGCCTTTAAAATTTCTATTGGTTTATCAAGAATGATCGATATTACCATTAAAAGAGCGTTGCTTTGGGTACCTTTAAATCCTATATTTATCACTCATTTTTAATCCTAATAATATAATATGTAACCATATATTATGATCCTAAAGGATTTCTATTGTTTCCCCTACACATCCCATTTAGAAATTGTGATCTATGCTTTACATTCATATCCCACCCTCCTTATAGTCCAGGAAAATAATCATAAATTAATCATGTCGTTTTTGGATGAATGTCATGTATTATTTAATGTTTCCATATGTCCTTATGATGAGTTTGTGCAATTAAAAGAATTATAATACTATGTATTTTTATCTATTCTATCGTAATATACTTTCTTTACCACTGCATACCATCATTAGACTAGTTTTCCTAAGGCCTACAAAAAATATTGTTGAAATTATTTCAGAGAATATAAAATGAGTCAGAGTACCCTATTTTAGTACCCCTATATCTTTGACCCTCATTCTAACCTTTGACCAATTCCCTTGTCCACTCTCGAGAAGTGTATTTTTGGGCTGGTATTTTCAAGTGAAGGAAGGGTAGGTTTTATTTGTAGATGGTATTCTTATAGATGGTAATTCATTTCCATGAGACCACTTCTAAATGGGCCCTCGAAATTATTCCAAAAATCCATTTGAGATTGGAATTATATTGGTCTAGTTTCTTTGCTAAATTTTAGGGTTTTGATGACAAATTTGCGTCACAGCTTGCACAATGTTTTGGTGAACGGATAGTGAAAGTGGGTAAATAAAATCTCCAAATCATGGAAAAAGTTGTAGCCAAACCTAGTAACCTTCCCATGACTGGGGAGAGGTGGTGGATGAAGCTACCACTTGAACCAAAAATCTATAATTGGTTCCTCAACCACAAATACCAAAATGTAAATTGGGTAAATGATGTCCCACGAACCTAGGTAAAGGATGAATGGCATGCATTATTGGTGGTCTCAAAAATATTTATATCTTGTGAGGTTAGGTGCACATTCACTTTCGAATATATGTAAGAATTTTCTTGCACTTCAAATTTGGTAATTTAACCAATTTCCCTTATTATCTTTGGTAGATTTTGGTAAATATTTCAATGATGGTAAATGTAACAACAGAAACCCTAAGGGAAGCTTGAGTCACCAAGGGTTGATGAAATTATTTATAGAAGCTTAATTTCATAAGAGATGTAGCACTTGGGATACCTTCTTGGAATTAAACGTGTCTGTTAACTTTGCACCTAAGGAAGAAACAAAGGAACAAAGTAAGGTCATAGTTGATGATAATGGACAAAAGAATCATGATAAAAACTCTGGTCCCGAGAAAGCTAAAATTATTACTGCCCATGTAAGGAAACCAATGAAAACAAAGCCATGAAAGAATCTCCAAATAATCCACCTCTCACCATCCTCTACTTGGTCAAAGGATCACTACAAATATGACTAAGTAACATGATACCAATAATAATTCATAGAAAGAATGTTTATAGGAGAAAGAAATCATTTAGCTGGAAACCAGATAATGTCCAATCTACTTGCACACATATTGAGGGGACAATCATCCTCTCAGTGAACTCTTCAAACTTGTTATTAAACAAAAACTCTAGGGCCAAGAATCTCTAAACAAATTTTTCCTTAAACTAGGCAGATATAACAACATCGATGACCCAAGGATGCCATTTGGGGGACCAAGATAATTTTAATTTCCCTTGGTAGGTAAACAAGAAGATAATATTAAATCTCTTAAAGCTCCAATTCCAAGACTCTGTAACCCTTCTTAGAATCAACATGAAGACTCATCAACAAAATCTAACATTATAAATGTGATAGAGATGAAGCTAGAGAAGAAAATTCAAAAGATTAAGAGATTAAAATAGGAAGTAATGGAATTAAAATTCCTAAATATTTGTACACAAAGTAAGAATAAGAAATTGAAGAAGAAAACTAAGAGATTATAGGAGGAGATTAAAGAGTTACAAGAAGATAATAGGAAAATCAATAAGCATATGGGGGACATGTTTCTAGACAATTGAAAAAGAAAAGAAGTAGAACTCTGGATTCAGGGTTCAACATGTTGGTCAAGGAAGCTTGAATGTCTTGAAATTAGGACCTTCTTCTACAATTTAACCAAAATTAACAGAAGCCTCAGCCTAGGGTGCAGTTGAACCCTTTTTTTGTCCTATTTTGTTGGTTTATAAACTACCTTTTTTCTACCTATATGCTATCACACTACCTCAATCTAACCCTAATCATATTCATACTCATAACATTTGACCTTACCCTTTTTCTAAAGATTGAAGGTGATAGGAGTTGTTTATTTTGTTGCTGGTTGATTGGTTGCTCGCTGAGCATTAGATTAATGGGTTTGTGACCATCTCTCTCATGAGGATTAGGTCAATTGTTTCGATGCTACGAAGTAAAATTATCTATTCATGGAGATTGGGATGAATAATTTAATAACTAGTGACGATATTTGACCCCTCGATCTAGATATTGCTTAAAATTTATTCATGGTCAATCAGGTTTGAGTAAACAATCTAGCTATTTTTGCCTCTCATCCATGAGATCATAGGAGTTGATCGTATCCATAGCCGTGGTTCTTCTTATAAATTATATATCAAATCTTGTATTAGACTTACCATAGAGGAGATATGGTTTTGTAATCTTGAGTCTTTGAAAGATGACATGTATTAATCCCTTTTCCAATACCACTAGAGTATGTTATGGATTTGATGTGACAATTCTAAATCTTGCAACCCTTTTCATTGAATGAAAGTCTTATTTTTATCTTTAGTGAAACTACCTATCACTTTTGTAAGTTAGTAGCTTTCCTAGCTAGATTGCCAAGGACCAAACGTTCTTAAACTTGCAAGAGTTAACTGACTTTTCATTTTATTTAAGTTTTTTGTTGTGATTATATATTGTATAACGAGATATATTGCTTTGAATATATTAATTGTTTGTTGTGTAGCAAGAACCCTATATATATAGACAATCTGTGTTATTTCATATGGGATATAATTCATCGTTATTGAATTTATTTAAAAGGTTAGCAATCTCAAATTGTAATTGTAATCACTTGCAAATATTACCATTCATGGTTTAACAAAGAGGAAAGAAAACATTCTAGCCCTTTCCCCTATGCCATACTTTTAATATTTTTGTCTTGGAATTAGAATGGTATTTTAAGGAATCTATATAGAGTTAACTATAGACATATTGACAATATATTGAGAGCCATTTTATAACATTACTTAAATAATCTCTTCATACATATACCTATGTATCATTTTTTTTTTATCTTTGAATATTGTGTATTAACCCATATATTGGATGCGTGAGTCTTTACATATAATAAGACTTAATATCTATATATAGCTCTCATATTTTTCATACGGTTTATAATGAAATGATATAAGGTTGAAGTCAAACTTGAACAAACTTCTTTTCTGATATACGATGAAATTATTTGATGGGTCGTTGAAGCAGTGAAAGGTTGTTGCTGATATGAATTCTTGACAGTTTGTTGAAGTATTGGACATTTATAAAAGTTGCCTTGCAATATTTTGAGCCATGATATATCCCTTGAATATGTAATGACTTTTGAACCATTGATTTCCCACAATGGTGTGAATGCTAGCTAGTGGTGTGATTTCATTATTTATTGAAGTGCTTTTCATTTAGGTTATTGTATCTCTGCACAATTGGAAACCTACATATTATTATCTCATTCACCAGATATGAAAGTCTATACAATTTTGGTGCCTAGATTTATGTTGGATATTTTTTGGATGTACAAGAGTAAGAGTGGTTGGAGAAATAGAGAGTGATTTTACTTTACATTGTTGAAAACCCTATTCTCTTATGGAATTGTCCAATCATCATATATATATTAAATACCAAAATCATTATCAAACACTAATATAGTATCGAGATATCTTACCTAAAATTTTTAGCTTACATCAACTATGAGGCTAACCCAAGCAAACGTATTCAACATTATTGGATGTTTATGAGTGTGAATATGAATGTGTGTATGCAACCCAAGACAAAATTCTAGTAGATACGTAATGTATAGGGACAATGTCTTTGAGTTCAAAAGTGAAAATGCTCTACAACATTCCTCTACTACACATCCATCCATTCATAATAATTCCTTCTTGTGTTCTTATTAGAACCATCCCCTTCTAATATTTGGCATTTATAGAGCCTTCGAATAGCCTTGTAGCAGATAGATAAGACACCAAGTCCAATGATAATTTGAGATATTTGTTGTCTTTCAATGAAGGTTATATTTTACCATAACTCCTTGCACTTGTACTAAAACACTTTCTAAGTGGTGAGCATGAGCATGAGAACTGAGCTAATAAAGTGGAAGATTTATTCATGAGTGTGAGTGGGGAATCAAAAGAGAGGGTAAACAATGAGTTGTGTTTCATGTTGTGCATGTTCTTAGGTTAGCCATTTTTTAGTTTTTATTTCTAGTAATAAATTTATAGATTGTGAAGCATGTAGTGTAGTGTTTAGACATAGTTTACTAGTTTTATGTTTACACCCTTTACTTGCACTCCCTATATTAAAAAATCACAATTTTTACAAACGTGGTTGACAAAAGGACACTTTGATATTCATAAATTTATCCAAATAATACTAATGTGAGATTTAAAATTTCAACCTACCTATAAATACTTTTAATATTTGATCATAATCCCTAACAATCTCGTTTGGTCCCTAGTGGATCGTCTTGAACCCTGTGATCCACTACGATGCACACTTGGTCCTATGGAATTATTTCGGCATCACTTCCTTAAATTTTTCTAAGGTTCATAGTTACCCAAATGGAGCATTTATCTTGTACTTGATATACGATATTAATGTTTGATATCTCAAAGCATTCTACAACTGTGTAATCTTGGTGGTTCATCTTGCACATTATTTTCATGCCATACTACCTCACATACGAACAAGTGTTTCTCAAGATCCTCAGTCCCAAAACAATGAAACACAAGAATCTTTGAAGTATCTTCCATTTTCTTCTTTGTACTTGTTCTAGATAATGTAATTATAGGTATATTCATTATCTACTACAGGGCTCTCTATGTAATTTTCTTCAATTGATAACTCTTCAATCCTATTCCCTTCAACTGGATGGACTCACACCTACTACTAGTCTAACTATCTTCACTTTCCTTACTAAGTAAAGTATTGAAAACACACTACTTGGGGAGCTTATCAATTGATTAATCAATGCATGTGATTTCATCAGTTTGAGAGAGGGTGTATTCTAAGCATGGTCATTGGGATGCATAGGTTCTACTATTATGAAGTTGTGTTGTAAAATTCCTCCACCGTATCTATGTGCGGTATGACAATTTACACTCTCTCAAAATTTCTCTAGTATCCTCCACTCTTTCTTCTCCTATGTCCTCCATTCATCATCTTCACTATAATTGAATCAACTGCTGATGGACGCACATATCTTTCTTGTCTTTCACTTCTACCTTAGAACCTTCTTCAACTATTTAAGACTCAATTCTCAAACAGTGTCATAACTTTTTACCATGAATTACTTCTTGGGTTTGTCCATCATACCCTTTAACAATATGCTTTATATTCTCAACAACTCCTTCACGCTCCTCATATGTACACTTCTATATCACAGGCCATGTTCCCTCATATTATTCCCTGGTTATCCTCTACCTATCCCTTAATGCACTAGGCATTTAGGCACCCATGTTATCGTACACCATCTTAACAACTCCTTTATCATATAAGAACAACTTAATGGAAGTGGTAAATGATATGATGTACCTCCCATGTGGTCCCTTAAAAAATTTTCTTTCATCAGAACTATAAGAAATGATGGATTCAATCACAAATTTTGTAATATACCCTCCTAAAAATCTATCAAGCCAATAGTCATTTGCATGGGAAATTTTTTTATCTACAACCTTTAACTACTAAACCATCTCAAAAGTCAACCTTTTTGGCTCCATAAGTCACCAATTTTAGTTCTGATCATTAAACGTCTATATCTACTCTACTAACAGTTCTAGAAACTCAACAAGAAAAAATCGTAGAATTCCGTAAAAACATACCATTGTAGGCATTCATCAATACTAATTTTTCCATGTTAAATCTTGCTAATAGTAAATTTAAATTTATTTTCTTCAATCGAATGGCTTATTTCCTCCTTAGTGGGAATCCGCATCACCTACATTAATACCTCTCAGTCCAATAAAACCACTTGTTTTGCACTACATATAATCCAACTTAGATTAAAGATGAAGTATGCGTAACAAAACCACACCAAATATCAGACCCTTTGATATCTCCTGTAAAATAGGTGAAGACTCACCTGATCCACCAATGGGGAATATAAGGCGAGACTTCTGCAACAGTGAAGGGGATTGGAATTTAATATGTACGAAAATACTATAATTCTTATCTCATCATTCTTAAACTAACTCTAGCACAATAGACATTTAAATATTAACAGAAAAATTAAAAAATGTATTGATGGGTGCCCTAATTTTCCTTCATGTCATAACATACATAGTGATACACAAACAACCACTAGAAATAGACATAACCAATACATTATGAAACCATCTCATAAAAAACACAATATATATAAATAAATAAACATTAATTATCATCCATCAACATCAAAATACTCATTGGGAACTAGATTATAGCATTACCATCTCAATTAGATTTGGCTCACTAGCCTAGTTATCATTACATTATAATCTTATGAAAACAGCAAAACAATAATAACTGATATTACACTAACAACAAACTAACCCAAAACAACAAAATTTGAGCACGAACCAACCCATCTCCCATCAACATTTAGCTATTTATACTTAGTTACATATTCCTTGGTTGACTATAATATCATGGGAAATACCAAGGAATATACTTAACATGGGAAAAGAGAGTATACTTTCTAATATTGACCAAATACAAAATGATTCGATGATGTGGTCAAACATAATGATTATTACCTATTTTCTTTGTGTTTCGCTCCATTTGGCATGGTTCTCCTTTCTACAAAAACTCTATGCACTATTATTTCCACGAAAATTCTATGTGTTTCCCTTTCTTCATTTTTTTCGCTCCACTTCTTTCCATGAAAATCCCAAAATTGTCTCAAAAATTCAATAATTCTTCAACTCTTCTTCCTAAAAGTGGCCCTCACAATTCACAATTGATTTTTTGGAGCAATAAGATTGTCTATCATAGCTTAGATGTTTTATCTTTGGGACCAAACCTTTTACCTATAGAATACTTCAGATGTAGTTCTTGGTGCTGATTTATAGGTAACCCAATTGAAATATCATGATCATGCTGGAAACAAAGCATTGATTCTTAGTTTTCTAGTAAAAAAGGACCCTAAATTCACGAAATAGTGACATTGACTGACAAAAATGTAGTTATTTTTTTATATACAACCATATATCCTATAAATTAGAATTGGATGGAAGTTCCACAAGAAAAGAGAAAGCAAATTGAGAAACAAAATAAAGACATGGTGTAAAAGGCACTACAACCTGAGAATATGAATTTTTCTAATATGTAAATAAGGAAAGCGACATTGACCCAATGTGTCCTCATGACTAGTATTGAGGAGGAAAAAGTAGAATTATAATTAATATTGGCATAAGAATATCATTTTTAGTGTTTGATTTATGTTCCAAAGTGTCTAGTTCCAAGGAAGGATGAGAACATATAGTCCTCTGCTATGTCATATCAAGAGTAGCATGAGTGGTGACATCATTAACATAATAATTCACTTATTGAACTATTGAAACATGAACATATCCAGGCTAAGTAACTGAGTTGAGGTTAGGTCTGATAGAAATATGATGATATCGTATTGAACACCCTACAATCTTAGAATGTTTAGTGGGTGGATTAATTATAGAGTAATTTGTTGAGAATCGTGAAGGAAGAGTGACAACACTAATTCCCACAATAGAACATGCAATGGAATTTCCTTTCCAACTATCATTAAGCTACAAAGGATAGTTTTTAGTTCCACGTTCAGATCCAAGGGACTATTCATATGATAAGGAATGACATGTTACATAATAGTCCAAAAACACGAGAAAATTCCCAATAAAGGACTCAAATACTGTTGAATTTAATCCATTCTTTAAATGTGAGTTTTATGTTCGAAATTGAAAATCATGGATTCACAAATGGAATTAGTGTATATCCTCCATGAGGTTGTGAATTTGATTTTTTTCCATTTTAGATGGATCACTTAGACCTTATAAATACTATGCATCAAATTTTTTGTAAGACAATGATTGGGATGGTAAATTTATCAGGATGAAATTACCACAAACATTCTCCCTATGACATGTTTGAGAGGGAGAATTTGTTCACAATATTTGTGACTATAATTCTTATCTATGTCTATGTAATTTTTCTCTACCTAGAGTTAATAATTGTGATTTTACATGGGATTTATAGATGAATAATTATGTTTCTACATCTCTTGCCTATGTCCTTTAAATCAATCTCATATATCATGGCCATAGGCATTCCTTTATAAAAATTTGTTTTTACTCATGTCCACCTCTATTGTTGCATAACTTCCCTTGCCACCGAAAGGTTAAATCATATTGGAAATACTCTTAGGCATCTCTCTACCTCTTCCAACATTTGACCATCTACCAATACTATCAGGAGCAGTCTCTGAGTGGAGGTACCTGCAAGATGATCCTATATAAAACTTTCCCTTACAAAAATCTTCACATGGGGTAGCAAAATAATCATTGTAACCATATGAATCTTGGTTCCTCTGTTCCTGATAATAATATATTTCATGCTCATCAAGGAATTTATCAGGTAACATGATCTTGTGTTTGTGCAACTCACAGTACCAAAAAAAACTCCTTGCTACGTGGCTATTTTTCC
>APFE030922326.1:2451-13999 GCA_000404065.3 Pinus taeda
AAATATAAATATAAATAAACTGTAAAAATAGTAAAATAAGTAAATTTAACAAAAAGTAAAATAAAATAAGAAAGATTTAAATTAAGAGAACTATAAAAATAGTAAAAATAAGTAAAGTTATCAAAAAGTAAAAAGGAATAAAATAAGAAAAAATTACATTAAGAGAATTACTAAATTAAGTTAAACTTAAAATAAAGAAATAAAAGTTGTATGTTGGCACACGGAGTGTGTGCATGCAGTTCCCCTTCCAATGTTTGCTCTATCTAATAGACGGTGAGGAAGATGAGAGAACATTCCATCATTCCATCATCCATTCTCTTGGGAGAAAATTGTTGTGAAACAAAGGATTCCCTGGCAGTAGTACGTTGATTGAGGGCTCAGGGGTGGCTAGTTGCAGAAATTTTTTGTGCAACTAAGCCTACGCTTGGGTGGAGATTCATCCCCAAAACATTGTTGCAGTTAGCGAAATTCAAATAACATTCAACTTTGAAACTACAAGTGAGGAATATCATTGCTACAGGTAAGTTGTCTTCGCTCCTATTTCTCAAAAAATCTATGTTAATTATTTGAATGGGGTTTTTTTTATTATTAATCATATGAATTGTTAGATTTAATGCTTGTTTAATTTCTGGGTTGTTACAGTTTCTCTCTGCTATACAATAATTCTAAAAGTTTGATTCTGATTTGTATTGGGTAAATATCCACTATATTATTATGTATTGGGCTCATTTTACTCTCTGCTGAAATGTTTTATGACAATATAATAAGAAGAATATATGAAAGGGTTTTCCCCCTAGTGGGGATTTTCCCTAGACTTTTACAAATATGGTGTCCCTTGTGGTTGTTCTATTGTGTCAGTTATCATTTCATATATTGTGCTATCTTAAGTTACTATTTATGATTGGAAACATTGTTAATAATTCGATGTATTACTTAATGAAAAATTGAATTGGGATGAAGTGATTGAAGCACCCTATAACAATCTAGAAAATTAACATGGTATCAATGCTAAGGTGATGGACAGCTCAAAAGGAGACAAGAATTGAAGCCATCTTACTTGGAAAGTTGAAGGAGCTTATCTAGTCAAAGTGAAGATGTCTTACTCTACCTTCAAGGAGAATGAAAAGTTGGGTGACAAATCAAAATTTTCTACATGGGAAGTCAGGCTGGAGATAATAGCTGACAACAATGATGCATTGGAGTACACTCATGGAAGAATATCTCATCCTCCCAAAAATGCTTCCGCTTCCCTAAAAATTAGGTACAAGAAAGGTGAGTCCAAAGCAAATCAAATTATAAATGATGGTTTACAAGATCATCTACTTGCATATGTTGGGAATTTAAGGAAGTCAAAAGATATGTAGGATAATATAGGTAGCATGTATGAAATCAACAATTTAAATGAGCTCATCACTTTGAAATATCAACTTAAAGAAACCAAGATTAACAAAGGAGAAGTTGTACAATCCTATATCATGAAGATATCTCATATTAGAGATCAATTGCAAAGAGTTGTGGAAGATGTACCTGACATGGAATTAGTGATTGTGACTCTAAGTCGTATCCCTCCTATTTTGGAAACTTTCATTACTATGATAAGTAATAGTAGTGTCCTCTTGTAATTTTATGAAATTTTTGGAAAGCTTACTTAAGAAGAATCAAGGACGGTATCAAGATGAATAATTCAAAAGCATGAAGAGGGAGGAGAGCCCACTGCATATATCACTCATGAAAAAAAAAATTAAAGGAGGACCATCTAGGAAGCCTCCTTCTCAAAATTACAAAAGGAAGGAATGTTATATCATCATCTCATATTGAATGCTATAATTCTTACAAGAAGGGTTGTTATGCTCGAGATTGTCCTAAGAAGAGAAAAGGACCACGTTACAACACAAGAAGCAAAAAAAAAAAATACAATAATAAAAGAACGAAAGATGATCAAAGAAATAATTGTGATAGAAAATATGAGAGAAGAAGAAGAGACACCTCAAGCAACCATGAAGAAGATGATCATACTCAAAAGAAGTCAATATTTCCCAAGTATGAAAGTAATGTCTAGGTAAATATGAATACATTCATATTTCTTCCCTTACTAGTTCTTCTCCTCCAAATTAGTGGAATAGTTGGTTGGTTAATAGTGGGGCCTGTTGACGCGTCGAAAATCGCTGCATCAACATTGGGGAAACCACCCGGTCCGGACCTCAGTGTAGCTCCTTTTCCGTTTGGGATAGTGGCTCCGACTGGGGATAATGGGACCAGTTTCCCAGAAATAGATAAATGGGATGAATGAATACTTTGTAGATCACACTAGCGATAGGCGGATGACTAAAACTATTGACAAAAATATAAGTAAATAAAACTATCCCGAGAGTCTATTTGAACTCTAAAGCGTAGCTTTTGATGTTCTATATCCACAAATACAATTATATAGATGACTGCATTTGTATAGACATAGATATTAAATTATTAAAGATTATTGTACCTAAATAGTTAGGCGCAGTGATTCAAGCGATACTACTACACTTTATGCATTCATATCATTAACGCATACATAATTAAAAATAAGGCAATCATATAAACACCCAATAGTGGAATGAGTAAGATTTCCTGTTGATGTGCATGCATACAATTAACGATAGCAAGAATAATTACACAGCGAATTCACATACACAGAATGACTTCAAACAAAGATAGAAATACCATTTGAGTTGTATGCCACTCCCGATATCAATCGCTATGTTTAGCTTTTGCCTCAACGTATAAACATTCCTCAATCAATGACAGTAGTGCACAATTGGATCAAGAAATTTCTGCATTAAAGTAAAAGCGAACAGTCGAGTTTCATAAAAGAATAGAGGCTGAAGCACAATAGTGCAAACTTCAGTCTGTTAAGTCTTATTACAAAATTTTTACGACCCTTTCTAAATACATGAAAGGGTCTATAAATACTTATGCTAATCTAAATATCTACAAAACAGAAAAGCTAACTAAGCTGATGTCAATAACTTCTTGTTGCTATTTCTATTGGCGATCCGAGGAGCTGGAGGATGAGTCATCCTGTCGGTTGCTTCCCTTTGAATCTGAGTTGAGTGATGGCGAGCATTGGCTCAATTTCAGGAGGTTTGTTGAGCCAGGAACTGAGCTGGGCGGCATAGGTGGAGTCTTGGATGTCGGGGATCATGCATTGAACGGCATCAGTTAAGCATTTGAGCGCAGATCGTTGTTCATGAGGCTTGATAAGGAACCGCCAATATGTTTCTATGTTTAAAGTGTCGACTCCGGTAACTGACCTTGCCTTGCTTTCTAAATCTGGGTAGCACGACTGCTCCAATGTATTTGCTGTAATAATCTTCCCGGGCGTGCATTGGGTAATCATATTGGCTAGATAAAGAGTATCATTTACTAGATCAACCAAATTACCAGAAGTTAATGCACATCTTGATGCTGCCCTTTCTGCCTTTAATACCTGTGTTTGCCATTCTGTAAACAATATGTTTTTATGGACCTCAAGTATCCTAGGCAAATTGGATTCCTTTCCTGACTTTGAATCTTGCCATTCAAGGTAGGTTGTTATATCTTCTTCGGCTTGATTTAAGTCATCTCTTGCCTTTTCTACCTGCTCATTTACAGTTGTAGCTAACTCGCAGAGTGGTTCCGCTAGAGAGAGGGATTGAGCCAAGAGTTTAACTTGCGCTATAAGCGCCTTGTTGATTAACATCGCCTCCTTTTTGAATTCTTTTATCTGCGAATCTCCCTTGGTAGTCTCTAACTGTGTTGTAATTTGAGCGATATGCTCATCCTTAGTCTTCAGAGATTGCTCATTTGCCACTTTTAGTTGCTCCAAAGCCTTTGTTAATTCATTTTCTCTCTGGATGGCTGCCTGGTTAATCCTCTGTTTCTCCTCCTCCCATTGCTGAACCAACTGGTTATTTATTTTCTGTTGTTCCACTAGCTGTTCGCTTGCACATACTGTCTCCTGTTGCTGTTCCGCTAATTTCCCCTCGGCTTGTATTGCTCTTTGTTTGACATCGGCTAATTCTGCTTTCAGTGTGGAAATTTCCTAGTCTTTAGTCTTTAAGAGAAGACTTACCTCTGATGCCTCGTCGATAATAGCAGCTGAATAAGCTCCGGCATATTGTGACAACTTGGTCAAATCATTAGAGGGATCGAGTTTCTCCTTCCAGACTATATTGCCCATGACTGCTTGTTCGGGAAAGAGGGAAGGTTGATCAATCCTTTGTCTCTTTCTCGATCGCTTTACCACGGCTCTGTGCTTAGGGCTATAGAAGACGTTCAACGGAGGAATATCTTCTACTTGGAGGGTGATTTGGTCACTAGCACCTTTTGGAATTATTTCCACATTTGTTGTTTTTGGTGGGCCGCTGGCTTCGTTCAAAGCCTGAGATGAGTTTCGATCCTTTACACTGCTAGTTTTAGGAGTATTAGTATTCTGTGAGTCTTTTCCTCCACTGATAATGGTACTGAAATGCTGCCATTCCTTTTGCAGCTCAGGGTCTGTGACGACACCCTTGTTAGTATCGGTGGTGGTTTGTTTGGACTGTGACTCCTTTAACAGTTGTTCTTGTTTTTCCTTCTCTTGCTGCTCCTATTCCTTCTGCCACATCTCTTCCTGCTTCTTTTGTTTAATGTCTTCCTGCTCTTTTCTATGCCTATCTTCCTCTTCTTTTCTTAAGTGTTCTGCCTGCTCTTTCTTTAAGAGTTCTTCTTGTTCTTTCCTTAAACGCTCTTGTTGTTCTCTCTTCAGCTTCTCCTCTTGGTTTTTCTTCTGTTGTTCCTCCTGCTCATTGTTTTTGGTTTTCACTGTAGCAGGGGGTTCTTTCTTTTGTTGTTGGCTAGGCTTGCTTGAAGATGCTGCTTGGGTTGGCATTATTAGGTCTAGGGGCAGAGTTTGCAACCTCTTCTCCCTGAGCTTGTTAAACTCAGATAATCCTTGGTCATTGTATCTTGTCTTGGCAAGCTCTTTAGCATGACCTATTGATTTAGCTGAGGCAAAAACATCATCGAACATATCTTCTTTGTGCTCAAATATTGATAATTTAGCATGTTCAAGAGCGGCATATGCATATCGGTTTGGATCATATGGTCTATTCGGAATTATAGGAAGACTTAGCACTTGAATCTTGTTGGCTTCTTTTTCTACATGTTTCAAATCATTCAGGGTAAAGACTCCACATCTTAAAGGAAAAGTAGGCCAGCCCCTTTTCTTCTCCTGCTTAAGAGTCTGTGTGGTACTCTTAGCTGTAAGTTGGTATGCAATTTCCCTTGCTAAAAGCTTGTCAGGGACATATAAGGGGAGGACATGGGGATTGGCTTGGCTGCCATAGACTCTGACATAAGTAAAATATTCTTCCCCAAACCAACTACCCTCCGCAGGCAAATCAAAAGAGGCTAGGTAGGATGTCCTCGGAATAGACTTATCAAAAATTGCATAATATACAGGGACCATGAAACCATTACAAATTTGATATAAATGATTCTTATGGGATGACTTCCACATTTTGTGATGGTAAATATGGATGGGCGAGGGGTCCTGTGTGGTCCACCTCCAACCAAGAATAGGGAATTCGGAATTAAAACACAAAGTATCTAAAGTATAAGCGTTGTAGTAGAACGGAGGAATTTTCCTCTCGCTGACTCTGGTTTGATTCCTAAATTCACTAATAGCAAGTGCAAGCTTATCCGAAAGGATAGTGGCCCAATCCATAATCCAACTGTTGACTGCTGCCTCCATGAGGGGAACCATTTCAATGGTGAAAATGGCAGAATCGTGCATACCCCATAATCTACACATCATTATAGCGGCATAGCAATAAGGAGAACACAAAGAGGCGACTGAGTACTTACCGGAGGCTTCATGTTTGTGCTTATTTGGGTTCTGTCTCCAATCTTTGATAGGCTCAGACTCAATCTCATTCTCACTTGCGAATTTCTCCAGAAATGCGCTATTGTATACTTTCTCTGGCTTAGGCAAATGATACATTTGCCTCAGATCTTCCGGCTTAAACGACCCAAAAATCCTTCCATCCTTTGCGACGAAAGTCCTGTTTGTAATAGGGATTTCTTCAATTGCCCATTTGATAACATCAGTATATGGGAGCATTTGTTCCCTTGCCGCTATCCTATGGAGGAAGGAATCGGCCAAGTCTTTGAGAGTGCACTCTTATTTTTTGAATGAATCTGCGGTGGCTTGCTCTACTGCCTGCATTGGTTTCTCGGCCTCTAACAAATCGTAAGTTCCTTGCCAAGTTGTCCTAGCAAGTGCCGCGCATGTCGTGTCTGATATCAGACCCTTCTTACTGTTTGCTACTGCTTGTGGCGCAGCTGGTGGATTGATAACGCCTGCAACTTTCTTTGACTTTTTACCCATTATGCCCGAATTTCTTTGAAAAACTATATTCTGCACAGAGAGACGATTTTGGCGTAACACAGAGATAACAGTTAAACCCACAGTTGATAGTAAAAAGAAAGAAGAACATTGATATACTTTTCTTTTATTGAAACGGCGCGGAGACGATCTATAGGCAGATCTGAGGGTATGGACTCATTTAAGGGACTGTATAGGACCTGCCACCTTATAAATGCTCATTAGTCCAATATTTCGTCAAAAGATCTTTTAAATCATGCAATGGGCGTACTGGCAGCCGAGAGGGAATAATTATGCCTTAACTATCATTAAATCGAGCTTTCCAATCACTTTTAACGGCTTTTTGTTGAGAACCATGCCTTATCGCATCGCATCGGGCGAGGGCGCATGGCTAGTTTTAACGATACTTTAAATATTGCCGATCGCTGATTGCGATATCGCATCGGCGAAAGGCATATGCGCATTAAGGGTTCAACAAGGGGAGCCGCTGATTGCGATATCACCGATGGCTTTGTCGCATCGGGGTTTTAATGAGGGGTGCGTTAGTGGTGCACAAGGGAATTTGCCGATTGCGATATCGCCGATAACTTTATCGCGTCGGGGGGAAGCCTTTTGATTGTTTAGTGCATCCTTTATGTTATTGCGATATGCGATCTTGCGATCGCTTTATCGCGATAAACACATATTTGCTTTATTTCCAATTTTTTAAAGAGATGTTGCTTTTAAGGGTGATTTTATAAAGCGCTCCTTTGATTTGTTGGACTTTCAAAAAGTAAGAGTTTTGACATCAATTTTATTTTAAGAGGGACCCATTTCATATTTTAATTCTTTTGTAAATAAAAATAATATGAAATGGGGGGTTGTTTGAAAAGCACAACAATTGGCGATTCACTGGAAGAACCAGTTATCTCTGAAAAAATCAAAAATACTTTAAAACTTTTCTGAAATAGAATTTCAACTGCATGGAAAATTCTAATATAACTAGGCATCTATGTATTCTGAATACTACAGAAATAATTTTGATAACTTCCTCCTTTTGATAATTTAAGATTGATACATTTAAAGTTTCAAATAAGCCTTGATCTGTTTATTAATAGTAAAAATAGGAAAGTCTGTCCAAATCAGCTTTTGTAGTATACTCGCCTGTCATAGGTAGAGCCTCTGCTGCCAGCAAACGTTTATAGTCTCGACAGGGATACCTTTTAACCATGTAATTGTCCATTGTCGCATCCAATCAAGAGTGTGATTATCAGAATGAATTTAAAACATATTTTCATATTTTGTTCATTTTCCTTTTTTCTTTGAATTCTTTTATAAGATAAAAAGCCATTGCCCTGGTTTGGTGGCCAGCTATTGACAATGCCACTCACTGGTAGTAGTCTAACTGAACAAGCTAGCTCGTGATGAGACTCCTTGTCTTGAGATTTCAAGCCATTACCCTGTTTTGGTAAGCAGTATTGGTAATGTCAGCTAAGCTATTTCCCTATGAACGTAGTAAGCAGGCTTGTGATAAGACCTCTTATCTTTAATATCTTTATATTTTAGAATTACACTCTGAAAATCATCCTCTTTAATGAATGGGGTGGACAATCACTTCTTTGAGAATTGATGGATGACAGGTTGGGAGTTAAAGATGCTGATATTGAATCAACTTCTATTCCTAATATCAATGACCTTTTGGGACCAATTTGAAAACAGAAAACGACCCTCATTACTTTTATGCTCTAAGGAGGAATTGATCAAACTTAATCTGTGATTTCAGGATAGAATGATACCAAATTTTCCATAAAGTGTTCCTTTTTGGTTAAAAATTCTATTGTTTGAAAGCAAGTACTTATGATACTTTTGTGAGACAACTACTTAAGTGTAGTGAAAGGTCAATAGAATATGCCTTAAAACTTTATTTTTAAGAACCTATAAACTAAGAAATCCTATGAAAGTAAAGGGAGAAGGGGTTACCTCCTCAATTGAAGAATTTTTTAAGGATTAGGCCATTTACGGGGAGAGACTCCCTCACACCTGTTAAATCTTGAAATAGAAAGGTTGAATGGCCTATTTTCTCGTAAATCTGAAATGGTCCAAGCCACAACTTTTGGAACTTGGTGTGTTTGCCTTTGTCCTCATGGGCTTTATCCCATTTCAGAACTAAATCGCCAACTTGGAATTGTTTTGATCCTAATGAAGTTGAATCAAAAGCTGCTTTGATGATTTGCTGATGCTTGGCATCGGTATCCTTGGCCTTGTCTCTCTCTTCTTCTAGTTTTAGGATTTGATCATACCTGAGTTGAATAGAAGAGGAAGGAGTTTGTTCAATGAACTGCACTAGGGATAAAGAGGGTAGAACAAGATTTGTAGGCAATATCGCTTCCTTTCCATATACAAGATTGAACGGAGAAGTTCCTATGGAAGCCTTCTATGTTATCCTATCAGCCCATAATGCGAAGACTAAGGATTTATGCCAATTCCTATGATTTTGTTCGATTGTTCGTTTGATAATTTTGATCAGATTCTTGTTAGTGGAATCTGCTAAACCATTACCTTGCGGATAGTAATTAGCAAAATATTTTAACTTAAATCCTCTTTTAATAGCAAAATCAATCATATAATTGCCTGAAAAATAAGAAGCATTATCAAATACAAGAGCAGTCGGAACACCAAACCTGGTAATAATGAATTGGTCAATGAATTCGATGATCGCTTCAGAATTTGCTGTCTTCAAAGGGACTACCTCAACCCACTTGGTGAAATAGTCGGTAGCCGTGAGAATATACTTATGCTGCTTTGAAGAAGGTGGATTAATTTCCCCAATGATATCCAATCCCCATTGATCAAATGGTTGTTCAATGTTAACTGGTTGTAAAGGGAAAGCTGATTTTCGTTGTCTTCCACTAGCAGTTTGGCAATTGAGGCATTTCCTTACATACTCGTGGGTGTCTCTAAAAAGGGTTGGCCAATAGTATCCAGCATGAATAATCTTGTGAGCTGTTGTGTCAGCTCCAAAATGTCCTCCTGCTGGTCCATCATGTAACTCCTACAACACCTTTTGAGCTTCAGTTTTCTCAAGGCATCTCAGCAAAATGGAATCATAATTTCTCTTAAAGAGTAAATCATCAATAATTGTAAAAGTTTTTGCTTTTAATCTGATGGCCCTTTTGCTTTTGTAAGATAAATGAGGAGGAGCATGACCATTTTTCAAATAAAATATCAAATCTACATATTGAGATTCTGAATCAGTGACACTTATCTGATTGATTTCTTCAGTTGGACCAGTGTCGCTTGATTCGGGAATGTTGGAAGCTCCTGTCAATATCCTGGAAAAACCTTGGCCTCTAACAATCTTTGCCGGCCTGATTTCTAAGTCATATTCTTGAAGCGCTGTAACCCAGTTTGCTCTTTTTTCACCCAATTCTTTTTGTAATAATAGTTGCCTAACAGCTGGGAAAGGAACTATCACTTTTGTGTGGGTTTTGAGGAGGAAGGGTCGATAATGTTTAACTGCTTTAAACACAGCAAAGGCTTGTTTTTCTACATCAGAATAATTCAATTCGGCACCCTGAAGATTTGAGCTAAAAAATGAGATAGGTGCCTCCAAATTGTGATCGTTTAGTTGGGTAAGTACTGCTGCATATGAAGAATTTGATGCGATAGTATACAAGGTGAAAGGATTAGAGAAATTTGGAGTGATTAAGGAGGGGGTGTTGATAATGGATTGCTTTATCAAATCAAAAGCTTCTTTTTCTATTGATCCCCACTTAAAGACTGCATTTTTCCTAATCATTGCCTGAAGGGGCAAAATAATTTGAGAAAAATCAAGTACAAATCTTTTAACAAAATTAATCTGGCCAAGAAATGACTGCATCGATTTTTTATTATGTGGGAATGGGATCTCAGAAATCTCTTTGATTCGATCAGGATCAATATAAATGCCATCCCTAGAAACTACAAAACCTAGGAGTTTCCTTTGATCAAGAGCAAAAAATGATTTTTTGGGGTTAAGAGAGATTCCATACCTTTTACACCTTTGAAAGATTTGGTTTAAGTCATGTAAATGATTAGATCTCTCTTTAGAAAATACAGTTATGTCATCTAGGTAGACCACCACTGTCCGATTTATCAATCCCCTAAAAGCAATATCCATAGCTCTTTGGAAAGTCGCTCCTGCATTTATAAGTCCAAAAGGCATCTTTTGATAAGCGTATGTACCCCATTTTGTTCTAAATGTAGTTTTAAGCTGGTCATCCGGATGAACCATAACCTGGTTGTATCCTGAAAAACCATCTAGAAAAGACATCAATTCAGAACCTGCTACTGATTGGAGTACTTTCTCCATAGTAGGCAATGGGAAATTGTCTTTCAAACTTGCTCTGTTTAGATTCCTGAAATCAATACAAATTCGAATTTCGCCATTCTTTTTCCTGACAGGCACCATATTAGAAACCCAATTGGAATGTCGGACTGGAAAGATAATCTTGGCTTTAAGGAGTTTGTTAAGCTCCATCTTAATCTGGCTTTCCAAGTTTGGGTGAATTTTCCTTAACTTCTGCTGAATGGGTTTTTGATCGGGAAGCATTGGAATTGTATGCTGGATAATAGATGTGTTATAAGTCTTCAAGTCATCATATTTCCAAGCAAAAACGTGTTTATTCTTTCTTAACAGTTTAACAAATGCTTCTCTTTCTTGTACAGAAAGTCCTAATCCTAAATTGACATTCTGAGGAGTCTGCTCAGTACCCAAATTTATCAATTCAAACCTTAGGGTAGAGCTTTGGATCTTTGCATTAGTTACAGGTTTAAACCTGTCTTTTATATCATAAAGATCTTCAAGTTTTACCACAGGTTTGGGAATTTCATTTTCTTTAGGTAATTCTTTTATTTGAGAGTCATGCTCATCTTCTTCAATGATTTGGTTTTTATAGGACTTTTCAGAAGTTAAGAATTGTAGGATATCATTATCATGATTAAATACTCTCCAATTAGTGATGTTATCAGGAATTGAAGGCCTGAAAATCAACTCTATAGAAAACCTATCAGGGCTGTAGTCTTCTGAGGGTAGGAGCTTGGAGGCTACATTGGCTAGTAAGTCAGCAGTTGAATTTTGGGACCTAGGAATGGAAGAAATGTTAAATGCTAGAAAATGCGAAGTCAGGTCTTGTACAAGCGATT